>CAXAMN010022006.1:205627-246855 GCA_963970005.1 Durusdinium trenchii
GGCCACATTGAAAATAAAGGTGTAGTTGGCACCTTGCCAGGTATAGAGACCCAGGGTAGCTATGTAGCTGTGGTTTTCAAGCTAAATTCAAGGTGGCCTGAGACCACGGTTTACTGCCCTGAAACACTCTGTTCAGGCCACCTTGAAAAGAAAGGTGTAGTTGGCACCTTGCTTGCAGCTACCAGGTATAGTACTTCAAGTTCCCTTTCCGTCAACCGCTCGATAGCCTCTACACACGCACAGCAATCCACAGCTTTGAAGTCTCATTCGTGCTTTGAACTTGTGTAGGTGTGTAAGAGGTCTCACGGCCGCCTCCACCTGGCAAATGCCAAGCGGAGCTGCCGTAGAGAAATGAAAGAAAATGGAGTGGGAAGGTGGATCTAGGGTGCAGACCTACCTTTCTATCCTATGCTTCGACGCGCAGTTCTCGAGAAAGGGAAGCGCTGGCTTTCGTTTTGCAGCTTCTCAGGTAGTATGTTGCTATACCTCTTACACACCTATACAAGTTCAAAGCACGAATGAGACTTCAAGGCTGTGGCTTGCTGTGCGTGTGTAGAGGTTCTCAAGCGGTTGACGGAAAGGGAACTTGAAGTACTATACCTGGTAGCTGCACTATAGCTACCCTAGGTCTCTCTATCTACACCTTTCCATTCAGATGATGCAAATGATGCATTTGGCATTTCTTGCATCACCACCCCTCAAAAATCACCTCCAACACAACCTCAAAAAACCTTCCCTCGGAGCACCCTCCTCCCCCAGCATGTGCTGAGTTGACGTGTCCCTTTCTCGGGCCACCCCCCCAGACCCCCTAACTACTCACTTCGTTCGCCAGACACAACTCCGCTAGCGCCTTCTACGAAGGCTGGCTTTCGTAACCTTGTTATCTCCTTTCTTTGGGGGCCTCGAACCTCCATCAACCAAGTCCTCATAGCCCATGAAGTAGGCTTCGCCTTGGCTCTCACATGGATCTTTGAACATGATCCAGCGTTCATCGTTGTCACTGTAGGTGAGGTCATAAGTCTCTGTCCCCACCATCCAGATGTCTTCCTCGTCCTCATCCAGGATCACCGTCTCGATCCTTCTCACATTCTTCGAGCCTGTTGATGGCGTGGCTGTTGAAGCCTGGGCAACACTTGCACTGTCCCCCACCGATGAGGTCACCGTGGAGGATGTCTCACTGGCCTGTCTCAGCGTCCTCATTGGGCACTCCCTGCTCCAGTGACCCTTGCCACCACAGAGCTTGCAGGTGTCTTGAGATACACCTTTGCCCTTTCCTTTGGTGTCTTTGCCCTTGGCCTCTTTTCCTTTCTCCATAGCCTTTTCCCTTCTGCTTGCCTTTGGACTTGCCGCCTTTGTCCTTTACTTTACCTTTTCCTTTCTCTTTACCTTTCACCCTGTCGACGTCCATGGGGGTCACCTCATCATTCTTGTCATGGTCCTTGGTGATGGCCAGCTCCTTATAGATCGCCTGGCTTCCCCATAAAGTTGTGGTCCTTTCATAGGCCAACATCTTCTCTCTGGCCTCTTTGTAACTTGTGTCTTCTGTCATCTGTAGCTGTAGATGCTGCCTCACTGCTGCCGGCATCACCCGCAGCAAGACACTCAGCTTGGTATTGTCGCTGATGTCCTCCTTGGCCACCTTGGCATACTCATACTCTTCTGCCAGCCTCTCCAGTCCAAGCAGCTGCTCCAACATAGTCATGCCCTTCTCCTCAGCGAAGCTCGGGTGGTTCAGAAAGGCTCTTGGAGCAGTGCAATCGATCTGGACCTTGTCTTTGGAGCTAACTGAGGGAGAGTTGGCGCCACACTTCATAGCCGTTGCGGCCTTCCACTGCTCTCAGCAGTTTCAACGGCCGATTCCTCAGAAGTTCAACCAAAATGGCATGGAGCTTCTCTGCTCTGGCTTGCTCCTCCTTCAACATGCTTGCCAGCTTCACCTCCGTCTCTGACCGTTCTATTTGCTGTAGGCTTCCTCTGCAAATGAAGTCCAACTTCTGAAAGTCAGCCGCCAATCCTGCCACTGCGAAATCTCTTCCTCCATGTTCTTCGGCTCAAATGACTCTGGCGATCTCACGACTTTGCTAGCCGTTGCAAGGCCTTCGCCAGCTTTCTGCACGTCCTTTTCTTTCATCTCCTTCAGGGTCTTGACGGCTTCTTGGGCCATAGCCGCCGACTGCTGGGATGCAGCCACCAAGGCCTTTGCCACCTCTTCCATCTTTCTTTCTTCTTACCTTTCTTCTTTCACCTTCCTTCTTCTTCCTTCCCTGGATCTTTGCTCTTCTCCCGGGGTATATTTATTGAGCCCCCCGGGTCGGCTCCGCTACCATGAAAACACGCGGACGAACGTGGGATCGCACCGTTTTACCTGCGCGGGGCGGTTCGAGCCTGTATGTACCGAGGTATCATCCGGCAAGGTCTCATGTTTACATTAAGTATCTATATCCGCATCAATATATATTCTCTAAAAATGGTTATTTATATTTCGTAATGCTTTCAATCTCCTTTTATACCGACGGACTGAAACTAAGAATGCCATTTTGGAACCGGGCAGGGTATCCAAAAGTACGCGCCGGACCCTGCCGCGTACTTCTTGGATACCCTTTTTGCTGTACCTTTCTGAGCATGGAGACTGTTCACTTACAACTAAGAATGCGGTTTGTTTCGTTGGCAAGACGTTTGAAGATGATCAAGTAGGACATAGTAGGACCAAACCATACAAATTTTAGTCACTTTTTGGTGACTTTCTGCTGACTGTATGCAGTCAACCTACAAATTGATCATCAGACTTAGAATGCTGAAACAGCTTTGCGCATGAAAGCCTGACTAGATGCAGTTAATCTGCAAAATTGACCCTACACTTAGAATGCTGAAATATTATACAATATGTATATAGTATGCACTATATATATATGTTTGAACAGGTATATAGGCAAACATGAGGCTTGTGAGATACCTTTCCATGGACTGTCACCGACAGACTGAAACTTAGAATGCTATCAGGGCGAGCATTCTAAGTTTATCTGATTTTGTAGGTTTGGGCAGCATTCTAAACTCCTCTACCTTTATTTTGGAAAACGTGCCAGCATTCTAAGTTTCAGTCCGTCGGTATAATAAGAATAATTCTGCATCCAAATTTTACCAATTATTCCTATAGCCTATATATGTATGTTAAATTTTATAAATTGTCAAATATTTTCCTTAAACTTATTCTATTCTTTAATATATTTACTAAATATCATGTACACACCATCTAAAAACAAAGAATCATACTATTTCCCAAAAACAAACATAGATATCATCTTACTTCTCCTTTATTAGGATTCTTTAAAACTATTGATATAGCCGTGAATTAATTCACCTTACTCAACCAACAATCCCTTGTTGTTTGCTATAATCAAATTCATAATTCATATGAAATTACACCTTTTCATTGCTTAAAATCTAATCATTTATGATCAAATCCAACATATATAATCTGTTCCTATCTTGATATCTAGCCTCGATTACATATCCTCCATGAAACGTCCTGCAAATTTTCTTATCCTATCATCTGTGTTTGCCAAGAGAAACGAACGGTTTCCACCTTTTGAAATAGTCAGTTGGATGTCAGTTCTAGTTTGTGTCCAGCAATGATCAGTTTGAATGAGGAAACACGAAAGGTAGAGACGGACCGGGTAGCTATCGTAAAGGTTGTTAGGGAACGGTAAGGAAGGATTGATGCTTTTCAAAACAAACAACCTAGACACCAGAGCACTTCTTGATCTTTCCTAAACCACCATTTTGCATGCCATGAGGCTACCAAGAATGTTTGCAAGCGCAATACCCTGAATCCTAGGATAGAAATATCAATCGTTTCCAATATCATCTACATGTATACTTCGGCGTGGCAAAAGAATGGGTCTAGCTTTCTGGCTAAATTAAAGGAAAGGCTGCCCAAAGACTCAATAGGTGGATCGTACGAGTGATACTGATGAAGGGGGAAGCCCGTAGGGAAGTGGGTAATTCGGATAGTGAGCGACGAAGCGGTCAGATTGCGCCGCAAAAGTTTGCAGAGAGGCTGCGTTGCGTCGACGCTGGTTTGTGTAAAGGAAATTGTTGGGTGAAAACAGGCGTACGCAAAAATCGCATTACGTAAATGCTCGCACGTGTACCAGCTATGGTTCCACAGCTGTACGGACTGTGTCAAGATTACAGGCCTGCACGCTTTGCGTCGAAGCCGCAATGACCAATCCCCTTATAAAGGTAGTGCTAGAGGGATGCGGCTGGTGCCGCCAGGGATGGACGTCACGCTCGCGCTGTGTCCTTCTGCCGGGTACGCGCGCGCGGCATCGAAGCCGCATTGCGCAACCTCATGGCCATAACTTCATCTTATGGTATGATGGTGCGTCGAGACTGCGGGTGGCGCTGCCCAAAGGGAGGGGGTAGGCCCTCAAAACAATTGAATTATCAATTATAAAATCATCACACGGGAAGGGGTGGGGGGAAGGAGGGGTTAAACATTAGACATTAACCTACTAATCTTTAGTCCTGAGCAGGCTCTCAAACTAGTCCCTTTGCGGAAAGCAAATTCAAGGTAGTCCTTACCAAGCCACCCTTCGTAATATCTTGAGGATTTATTTTGTTGTGAATACATTATCACTTTTGTAGGCGCTTGCTAAAAATCTGAACAGATTCTTGGATATTAAAACGAAATTTGTTCTTATGCGCCAAGGACACAATAGGACAACTTAACTGTCGGTTACAATTAACAACAAACATATTGTTCTTCTTAATTTTGTATCTAAATTTCTTTTTTCTAGTGTAGTAAAAAGCAACATTTGTCTTAGGACTATTTCATCTTTATACTCAATCTATTTTATTCATAGCGATCTAGACGTACTCGATATCCAACGCGCTCCTTATACCAATTAATATATGGCATATGTATCGATTTATGCCCTTAATAATTTCATCTACCGTTTTTGTAAAGTTTTAGCATAACATTTCTTTTGTTTCTCAAAAAGAGGAGGAGAAGACAATCGAGAAATTTATTTTGATTCTACCGGAAAACCATTCGATGATAAAAAGAAAAGCGCCTAGAACGAGAATTTTCATTAATTCCAACAAATATAGACAACATCTTTATGAATGAAATTACATCAATTAATATCAACTAATGTGTTTTTTGAACTTCTAACGGCAACGTATTAATTTCTTGGTGTTTCAAAAAATGCATGTAAATAAAAAAATACAATACTCCTCAATCATAATAAGAAAATAGACCTGTTGAACGCCAAAAGTTTGGTAAATGAAGTAACAATCAAACCTTTTATACCCTGGTGCAAAAAATCTTATGTCCTCTGGTGGTGTTGGTTCATAGCTGAAAATTGTAATGGAAGGATTGGTTACATCATTAATTGTAATGGAAGAGCAGCGTCGCAAGCACCAGGAAAATCGCTCCACGCCGCACACTTCCCAGTCATCTTGATCACGCTGTTGGCTTGTCTCCCTGCAGCGTCGCCAGCACCAGGAAAATCGCTCCACGCCGCACACTTCCCAGTCATCTTGATCACGCTGTTGGCTTGTCTCCCTCATGGCTCGCACACAGGGTCCACTCTCTGGCTGGTCCTTGCGGTCGATGCCGACCTGATGCAGGAAGCGCTCAAATGTTGTGACCGTGACTTGTTTTGTAAGACCATCAACAGGAAGATCTGCGCCTCGAACATGATGCGTGAACCACCCACTGCTTTCGCAGTTCACGGCAGCTCGCAATCCTCCAATGCTCCCACATCCCCTTGATCTCGGCCTTTTGCATCTCTTCTGCTTCACTGAGCAATTCCGTATCATCAGCGAAGCCAATATCTGTGGTGTGGGTGGCTTTTTAATGTAAATGCTGCCGACTGTGGGATTACAAGATGTTCAGGGGAAACGTATCCCACCGGGGGTGCGAAAAGTGTTTGAAGTTTCCTTGCGTGACATTAAAAGCCGTAAAACACTTCTCAAAGAGAAGATGATCTTCATTTCAAAAGAAAATCAACCCATACTTTTCTATAGAAGATGGATAGAATATATTTGGGGAATCAATGGTCGAGAACAAATCTTTGAGAAAGGTGATTAAAGGTATCGTTTTTATTACAAAGCCGGTCTTTGACAATTCAAGGCCGCAGTAAAATCCTTCGAAATGAAGATGAGAATTGCTGAGAAATACATGTACGTAAGGCTTCGAAAGAACAAATAGGCAATTCACTGCATATAGACTGTTAGTTGGAAATCTACTAACTTCAATATTTCAACTCCATAATCATTCCAAAAATGAAAATTTCATAAAAACAATTTTGTTAACACATGAGATAGATAGCTAATGCCTGACAGCCTGAATATTGAAAAATAATGAAGAAGGATGAGTTTAAACAATTTTTTGAAATGATGACGCAGTCATTCCTACCATTACAATTTTCAGCTATGTGCCAACACCACCAAAGGACATAAGATTTTTCGCACCAGGTATAGAAAGACTTGACTTTTGCTTCACTTGCCAAAACTTTTAGCGTTCAATAGATCCATTTTCTTGTTACGGCTGATGATTTCGTATAAACCTTTAATGTAAAAGCATTTCCTGATAAAGATCTTGTCTCTATCCATTGTAATTAATTAAAATTCCCGCTCGAGGTCTACTCTTACTCTATTTCTACGCTACTAGCCCCAAATCAGTAAGTTAAGTCCTAGCTGGCAGCCCGATCCAGGGCTTGTTGGAATGCGATTAAACAAATTCAAGAACCCGTATTCCCATGTAATATTCGTATAAAAGATCGGAACACTTATTCTAAAATATTACTGCAAAAAATACTGTCAGCCATTATTACAAAAATAGCATTTGAAGAACATTTTAGCTAAAATCATTTGCAACGGTCCAAAGCCATCAAACACGACACAGTACTATATACGTTCCAAATCAATATCAGGTAAACCCACCCCACACAAAATTCGCAACGACAACAACAACCAATAGTACCCACCAAACCCTACCACAACCTACCCACCAAAACCGCCTCCTCCATCTTCCATCTCTTCCTTTTTCCTTTCCCTGTCTCAAAACTAACATCTCTATTTCCAAAAGAAAAGATACTTTACACGAATAAAAAATAAACAAAAAAATTGACGAAAACGAGTAGTCCTATACACAAAAAACGCTTATCGAAAACATATATTAGAGATGTAATTAGAACAAACGACTTGTTATAAAAATCAAAGCTCTAAGCAAACCTAAAGCTAGTACTAACGCATCTATTTCAATCAAAAACACAAAAACCCAACGTTTAAACACTCATCTTTACAAAATACAACTTGCCTAAACTCTCAAAACATCAAAATACAATAACTAAAACCTTACAAAACATACCGCTATTTCCTATTATACAAAGCTATTATTTTGTACCAATATCAAAAACCAACGATTAACACCATCAAGCAAAACTAGTATTTTCATTTGAAAAAACCTGTACCAAAACCTATTATAATACGCAACATACCAATATCCAACCACAAAAGTTAAATACCTAACACTATTATTCTATAAAAAGATAAGCCGCCTACATTTGATAAACCTCATATCATCCAAAATACATCCTTCATTTTTCCCGAAAGCATTGCGAAGGGTTCTTCCGGAAAATCACTTGAATGCGTACACTGCTGTAGTTACACTTGAACACTTACACTTCTATACTTACAATGGCGCAGAAGTATCCAAGTGAAAGTTTGCAAGTGTAAGTATCCCAGTGTAAGAGTGAACGCATCCAAGTGCAAGTATGCAAGTGTAAGTATCCCAGTGCAAGTATGCAAGGCAAGTGCAAGTGTAAGTAAAACTTTCACGGGAGATATCCTAATGAAAAACATTCCCCCACTCTATAAATTCTCTTTAAAGGCGGAGGGTGGGACGAACAGCGTCAACCGAAAGTGCAACCCTCTGCGGAGATCGCGCGTGTCGAGTGCGCAAAATGCAGGCGAGAGCGCGCTTGGTCCTGGACGCGCGCAACCCTCTGCGGAGATCGTGCGCGTCGAGTGCGCGAAATGCAGGCGAGAGTGCGATTTGCCCCATGCGCGCGCAACCCTCTGCGGAGATCGTGCGTGTCGAGCGCGCGAAATGCAGGCGAGAGTGCGAATTGTCCGATTCCGGCGCAACCCTCTGCGGAGATCGTGCGTGTAAGCTATAATCTGGCTATCGGTTCCTTTTATTTTTGTTTTGGTGCTTTTTTAAAACTGTAGTTGACAACAAAATCAACTTACAAAGTCTAACTGCACTGAATACTTGAATACTTTGGAATTTCAGTAAAACCACTTTCTAGATATGGTGCTGCAAAATGCCATGAAGGTGCTGCATGAGTGCCGCGTGATATTATTTTAAGACAGCTATTTAAAAAATCATATTAAATAAAAACTCATATTAATTTAAAACAGTTTCTAAGCAAATAGCCGTGAAAGTGCTATTCCACTGCCATGACCATACCTATACAAAACAGAAAGCTCAGGCTGCATCCAGCAACCATGGATGTCAAATTTATTTTTGAAAGTGCACGGAGGTCAAAAACTATCAGCCTAGACATGGTGCTGCAAAGTGCAATCCACGTGTGAGGTTCTTTTTGCAATACAAGAAACAGATAACGTATAGGAAATCATTATGAGATTATTACTTGTTTTATGTTTGCCATAGTTAAGAAATGCATTGCTATTCCAATAAAACCTCCACATGTACGCACATACACCCATTATAATACCACCTGTCTCCTGCAGCAGCTGCACCTGCCAACCAAGATGCACCTTGGCAGCAGTGGGGTGGGACATTGACAGTCCCTGAACTGAGCTCTTGGCGACCACCCACCTGGCCACCATGCCAATGAGGTCCTTGCAACAAATTTTGACTTGACACACAGCAGTGGGTCAAATGGTGGAATCATTATGGTCATATTCAAAGTATTTTGCAATGCTATGTACGGCACTTGCGCAGCACCGGTTTTAGTTAGTTCTTACTAGTTATAATGACTTCAAGCAGCAAGAAAAACAAACCAAGTGGGTGCTGCAAAAGTGCCCTCAAAGTGTGTGCTGCACCAATGCACCAAAACCAGAACCAACAATATGGCACACAACACAGTATCAAAAAGAGAGGCCATGCGGTTGATCACATCCTTGTTCAAACATATTGTGTTTGATGATTTCAGCTCAAAGGCACAGAACCAATCATGAAACATCAAAAGCCATGTCTAGGCCAACTACTTTCTCAATCACTTGCTATGTCGCTGCCACGCTCCATAGTGCCTAATAAACATTTTTGATTAGTAGGAAAACTTATACAAACAAATCACACTTCAAAGTCATCAAATCTCCATCATGATTATAATTTATAACCACTTTGATCGCTTGGTATCATGGCGCTAGTATCTGTGGCCGATGCATATGGGATGCGGTGCCCCATGTGTGGGGTGCCTTATTACAAGTCAGGATGGGAACCGCTCCAATGGGAAGCTCGTGACCCGCTTGCAGCTCAGTGGAGCGTGGCCTGCCGGATTTGCACAATGAAGAAGTGTACCAACCCCCAGGTCGTTTATCAACATTGGAAGATCCTCGAGTCCGCTTACCACGAGTTGTTGGCTACAACAGGCTTTGTCAGAAGCTTCGTTGAATTTTGTGAAGGAGGAAGCCAACGGTCATGGCACAAACAGTTCCACCAGGGCGTGTGGCCGGGCTGCAATCCGGGCAATGTTTTGAAGAGCTTCGCACTGCCACCAGATGTGGCCTTGCTCTGGATTAGAGTTTTTTATTTTCCTTTTAAATCCTTGGGAAGAAAGCAAATAGTGTGTCAATCTGTAAAGGTTTCCGCGAAGAATGCTTGATCTGAGGTGATCGATTTGGTCACCAGTATGACCACAAAAGCTTGTGCGGATTGGCTGGAAGGCTTTGCAGCCAAGCATCCTTACAACGGAGGACTGGCCTTGATCCACTTTGCCCACAGTTTGCAACTTGGTCCTATTTCATTGAGCATTTTTTATAGAGTGCGTTTTCAATTTATAAAGTGTGTTGAGCAATAAAAACAAAAGGCACTAGTCTGCAAAATACACTTTCTCAGGTACATGGCTCTGAGACATGCTCATGGTGGCGACCATCTTGCCCAATTTAATAATATGATTTGGGATCAAATCGCGGCTTATTATTGGGAGAAGAGTGGTTGGATAACATATTGAAATTGAAAAGGATCTTGTTGTCCTTTAGCAGCTAGGAGAAATAGGTTGCCAAAGGATATGCTAAGTTTAAATAAATGCAACCATTCAGTATTTGAGTTCATCCACCACTCCAGACGGAATTTTGGTGGCTACAAGGCTGGGCGGAAGAATACCCAAGCCATTGGCCACTGATTTTGGGAATCGTTTGGATGACCAACTCACCCATGCCATGGAATCTTCACTGAAGCCGAAGAAGGCTAAGGATTAAGGATTGTGGTCGAAAACCGACCCCTTGAGAAAAACATTGCGGCGTGCTCACTGTGGCTGTGGGGGGTACAGAGGGATCTCGTGACCCGAACAAGTGTGTAAACCTGGAGGCCAATGCATCCAGCGGTCCTTTTGCAGGGCGGAGAACGCAAGGGCCTCAATGTGTTCACTCTCATATTGGTTGCAGAAAGGTGTTGCGCAAATGCCTGTTCCATGGTGCTGCAAAAGTGCCAATCAACTATATAGTTTAATTTGATGGAATTTGGCCGCTTCAATTATGTAATATGTGTTTCTATAATGCTATTGGGCCATTACAACTTATGGAGGGATATCAAAATCAGGCCTCTCTCTTTCTCTATGTAAAATCTATTTCATGGCAAGCATGATGAGATGTTTATGGCAATTGGTCCGTGTCAGTCTGAAGTGCTGAGTTGGCAGCAGATCTGAAGCTCGCTGGCACCTGGCCCAGTGATGCATCCCACTGGCTAATGCATATAGAAAGTGCTTGTCCCATTGACTGCTATTGCAAGTTGAAAAGCAGATTTTTTGAGATAGTGCCACAGATGACTGTTGCTCTTGTGGATGAACCACAGCAGGTTTTGCTGCCCTATTAAGAAGCTTTCCACAAAGCAAAAGACAGGAGATTATGAGTTGCCCGTGGTTGGTAATCAACTAACTGCTTCAATAGAAGCTACCTATGGCTACTTTGGAAACGAATGCTAAATGGAAGCTTCTTCATGCTGCCGGAGCAGCTGATGATCCCGACAATTCAATTGCACAGTCGGGAGGCACAGAAACATCACGAGTGAGGATCACAATGGGGCGAAACGGCACTAGTCCTTTGGCTGCTGTTGGGCTCCATTTGACAACCCAAATCATCTCAGTAAAGGGTGTGCTCCACTTGTCAAAGCTGATGCAGCCAGCCATCTTGTCAAAGCTGACGCATGCCTTGCCCTGTGCATCCTTCATGACCGATTTGGCCGGAATCTCCTGCACCTGGAAATAGATGCTCTTGTCTCGCTCCATCTGGAAAAATGCCGGATCTGTATCAGCTGGGGCATCTTTGATGTGGTGATATTGCACAGTCACATCAGGATTTGTGCTGCGCTTTGCCTTGATCACTTCACCAAGAGTTTCGATAGTGCCATTGCATTGGACCAGAGTGCTCGCATTGGCCAGGTCATGCAATATGTCCACCTCTCGGACTCCATCTTGCGCATTGGCTTTGTGCCACCATTTGCCAGCATGGAAACCAGCAATGACATGATTCTTGTGCAAAATGACATCTTTCGGGCCGCGGTTGACCAACCAAATCCTGGATCCAAGCGTGATGACCAAGGACACCTGCCCCTTGGTCTTGGAAAGGTTCAAAGAGGCCTCCCATGTCAACGGAGTCGGCATCTCACTGATCTTGATCGCCTCTTTGATCTCAGCTTTGGCTTCACCTTTGGTCTCTTCTTTCTTTGGGGTGCCAGTTGCCTCATGCTTTGGCAGCTTTCCAGGTGGTAGCGGGAGCCCATCACTGTCTCGCTTTTTGGAATCTGTAACATCCAATGGCAGTGTCGATCGAGCCTCATTGATGACTTGCCAGAACTCTGGCCCAAAGGCGGGGTGTTCTCCCCAAGATGCAAGAACCTTGTCTGGAGCCTTGAGGGTCACCAACCCATCCACTTTGACCTGTTTGTTGAGGACCAAGGCATTAAGTGTCGGCAAAGGAGGGCTGGTTTCCTTCAAGTCTGCTGGCACCTCCTCAGGAGGGAGTGTCACTCCAGGGATGGCACCCTCCAGAAGACTCTGGGTAAGAAATTCTTTCATGTAGGTTCTGGACCATTCCTCCTCACCAACATTGCGGCGCAACCCAAGGTAGTAAAGGAATTGGTTGTCCTTCTCAAGCGCCGCCGCCCGACTGAAGTCACACGTGTGCACAGTCAGATCCACAATGAGGGTCGATGACCTGGCCGCTGCAACAGATGCAGAGTTCTCTATCTTCAGGACAGCTTTGATGATGTTCCTGGCCGCAGCCACACCAATCTGCTGATTCTTTTCAGCTTGTGATGGATGGGTCGATGCATCTGTGCTGCTGGGCAAAGCACAATCAGACATATCCTCAATGGTCAGAAGTTCTTTAGAGGAAGGAAGCTCAGCTTCTTTCCACAGCGGTTTGCGGATGATGGAACTCTTGGCAAAGTGCTCACTTGCCAGCTTGTAGATGTCATCAGACAGTGTGAAGCAAACCCGGGCAGTGTGAACCAGTGACCTGACCAAAAATGGCAACTGATGATAATATTCCTATCTATCCAGAAAATGAAGACATGATAGGTGGCACATTGCAGCACCAAGAAAGTACATTTGCAGCAAACTCACAAACTGAAGATATATATATATATATGATAAATGATTGCATTTCTGCAGCACCAAGAAAGTACGACTTTGCAGCACTAAATTTCAACAAATGATATTCACAGCCCAGCCTCTTGCTGCGGTCATCGCACCGCCCCTTGTATGGCAACACTGCCACACCATCAAGGTTGATGTTGTTCTGCCCAAGCAGTTTCTGGCAGCTCTCCTCAAGTTTGTGCAGTTTCCCCTTCTCAAAAGAAAAGGTTGGCATCAAGAACAGCCCCACACTTTTAGGAGAGCTTGGGCAATTCAGCAAATTTCCCAGGATCTGTGCTTGGATTTTTGGCATTGTGATGGCCAAAGATTTGGCGCTGCCCAATTCAGAAGGACCACCGCCACCAGGTCCTCTGCCTTGAGTTGTTCAAGCTTCAAAATCTGGCGCATACAATCATTGACAAATCTGGCGGCACTATTAGCATTCTCAAGCTCCGACATCTCAATCCGCCAATGCTCCGAGGCTCGGGTCAACATCGCATCAGCCAAATCTTTGGCTCGGGACTGCCTTGAAATCTTCCACTGGAATGCTTGGTGGTAGACAGCAGCTTCTCTGTCTCTGGATCTGGTAAGCCACACACGGTAAACATCAATATCATGTCTGATCTGAGACAAGGCGATGTCGTTTCTCAAGTTGGCCTGGCAAAATGGCATGCCCTGCAGGTGCCAGGCCCAGTCGGGCCATTTCATCATCAGCATTGGCAGCATGTTTCGCCATCAGTCCCTTCACCAACGGTATGTCCGCAGGCTTGAAATTTGATTGCTCCTGCGACAGTGCATTCTGTAGTTCCAACTCCAGATTCATATGGCCCTCCAGAAACTGCTGGACTAACTCAGCCTCAAGGACATCGTGGCTGATCGGGTGATTCGTGACCAGGTCTGCCAATCACTGCTGATAACAAGGCGCACATCTGGGCAGCTTCTTCCATAGTTGCTGCCGGCACCTTGACCCGTGCCCCTTCCAGCTTGGAACGGCGCTGGGCATCAACATACCTGAGCAAGAGCATGAAGGCCTCGCTGGTCATAGTCAACCTAGCATTCCACTCCTTCGGAAAACCACGTGGCCCACCACCTGGCATAATCTTCTTTGATGCCCACACTGTCTCACTGAAAGCATTGCCTTGGCTTCCAAACTCATTCAAATGACCCAGTAGGAACTCAATGGCCTTCTAATCCAGAGCTAGCAAAGCCAGAACCGCTAAGTGCTTGTTCCCTTGGAGCTTGGATTGGTTTGTGGCTGTACGGTTCCAATCTTTGATCAGCTCGGTCGGCGTGTAAGCATCACGGTTCTTCACCAAGTTCAACTTTCCAAGCCAAGTGAGTGCACAGTGTTGCTTGGTAATGCTCTCTGCTGCACATTCTTTGGCATTGCCTAGGCCAAAGGTGCCATGATCACACCCTTTTAACATTGTTAGATGCACCATAATGTCTATGGGCCACAGAACAAGAGTACTAAAACACATCCAAAGCACAAAGGGCGACACTGGCAATGTCGCTTGCGCAATCACCACGACGGCAATGGATGGCACACATACTTCTTTGCAGCTCTGGGAAAAGGCTGCCAAAGTCCCAGTGGTATCTGATGGAAAAGCTTGCCAGGAACAACATTGTTGCTGACCGCGCAGCACCCTTGACATAGCTCACCCATTGGTTGGTCATGGTGCTCCGCGAGTCCGGTGCCTCCCAAACCTGAAGTGGATCAGTTTGTGTGACACAGCCATTGGTAAGGAACTCATCCAGCAACAGCTCACTTTGAGTCCGGAATGGCGGTGGCTTTGGTGAACTCTGCTCATCCCAAGACAGGTCGTTGAGATGCACCGCAAACTGTCTGGGTGCGCTGGCGCGGACTTCCATGAAGTTGCATAGGATTGTGGCAAGGCCGGGAATGCAGTCATCAGCTGAAAGTTGAACTCATCAAGCTTGGACTGGTCACTGTAGTGATGTTCAAGATATTGCCATGCATGGCGGTGTTTTTTCAACTCATTGAAAGCCACTGACCGGATCACTTCCCTGAAATTTTCAGGGGTCAATGGCTCATGAGTCTCTGGCCCATCTTTGATTGCAGCTGCCATGGCCAAGACTCCAGTCAGTCCGCCCCACTTTGATCTGGCAAAATCGCTGGCAGAAATTCTGAAATGAAATTCTGAAATTCTGAAATGAAATTATGACATGAAATTCTCGGATCCTGACGATCTACCCCCCCCTGAGCTCAGCCCCCCCGATAGTTCGGCTTCAGATGAAATGTGACGATCCCCCCCCCAGACCAGGATCCTGACGATCTACCCCCCCTGAGCTCAGCCCCCCCCTGATCTTCAGGATCTTGATGTTGGATATGTTGTTGGTCAGGCTTCATCTGAAATCTGACGATCTCACCCCCCTGAGCTCAGCCGCCCCTGATCTTCAGGATCTGCCTTTCTAATAATCATTTTTACAAATGTCAAATTCCGTTTCAATGAGCCTTATCTCAATGAGCAAATTGTTTTTGCAGCGCTGCGGCTTCCATCTGCCGGACCGGAATCTGTGAGTGGTTCGGCAAAATCTGATTGCGCTGGAGCCAGGCAAGGCCCAAATTTCCAATTCACCGAGGCCTTTGGCAAGTTCAGGCCTTGTAAAGCATTCAAAGCGCCAACCTTCATGGCTGAGGCTGGACAGTGGAAACCACAGCCTGACAAATTGCCTGGCGCATTTGGTAAGGGTACTTTTGACACTGATAGCGACATGCCACACACTGAACCCTCATTTGGTCGGTGTGGTGACTGGCATGAGCATTGGAATTCAGAAAATATGGCACGTATTGCCGGGGCATTGCTGAGAAAGCGGGCGCTTCTTAATTGGACAACCACCTTGTGGGCATTTCAGGCCAACACAGCATTGATCAAAGTCTGTGGTCTGACAAGCACCATGCTCCATCAGCTTGATGATTGATGGATGCTTCGAGGAAGAAGCCCGGTGGGGGTGCTCTATGCAGAAGTGCTTGGAGTCTCTCAGCTAAAGCAGCTGTGATGTCCAAAAATCCTTCAGCTTCTGTAAGGCGACATTGGTAAATCTCCTGGTCCATGCGCTCAAAATTGCGGAAGCAAACTTGGAGCGGACTGAACATGGTGCAAGGCGGGCTCGGCATGATGAACATGGGCAACTGCTCCATGAGCACATGGAAGGCCATTGCCCTGCAATGCCACAAGTTGAAATCATGCCCCAGTTTCAAATCCATGGCCACCGCCCCATGCATGCCAGCTGCCAGGATATGTGGCAACACCCTCGGGGCTGTGAAAAACTCAGCAAAGTGAACCTCTTCATCGGGCACCTCCATGATATGGTCAGTCGCCCTGGCAGCACCGGTCTGACCAGCTGATTCCTCCTCAGCGCCCAGCTCCTCCATGGTGAGGTCAATCATGGCCATCAGTGTTTCTTTCTAACACCGGACTGCCCAGCCGCTGGCCAGGACTTTGACTGAGTGCCAAAACACTGCAATTGCAAAAAAAGAATAAGGCCACAGGTCCCTTAGACTCAATGATGAATCTGCAAACACAGCAAATGCCGGTACTTCGCAGCACCATTCAGGCACTTAGTCAGCACCTCTATGCTTTATGATTCTGAGCACCTGCACACAGACACACTGTGACTATCAAGTTCAACGGAACATGATCATGGAAATGCCATAAGTGGCTCACGCCAGGCAGGCAACAGATAAGCCCCAATGGCCTGCAGCAAGATCAGCCCGGTAATGCGCACTTTCAAACAAGACCGGCGTGCGCAGGTCATTTTCTAGATCCATCATGTTAGCAGTTTGTGGGCAGGCTTTTAGTATTATGGCAAGATTCAACATTTTTTGCATGGAGAATGACAATGAATCAGTCCAGTCATACCAGTCCAAGGTTGAACTTGCCTTCCTCAACGCGGTCAGCCACCATATGCCCCAGTGTGGTAGGCAGCCTCCACAGACATGTGAACATGCAAAATCAGAATCACAGCAGTATAAACAATTTGCCAGAACATCGGGAAAGCGAGTCCGTGTACAGCGCTCCCAAAACAGTGCAAGGTTTTTCCGGTCTGGCCAAACAGGTTAGAATCTTCCATCAGCAAAACTTTCCAATGATTGTGGAAATCAGCCAGAGCTGGGCTGGCTCTTAAACACCCAAGCAGTTTCACCAGAATTCAGGACCAGCCCTGCCCGCTTCCGGCATTGCAAGCAGCCACGTTGTTCATTGAATTTGCATTTGCTGCAGCCAAGCCCCAAATCTCCATCAGGAAAAGGAAGGCGCCCCACTTGTTTGGGGCGCTTCGCCCCACTTGCTTTGGGCACTGATTTTGCCAACTTTGGAGCAGCTGCTGGCCGTTTCATGACCGGTTCTTTCGCTTTCTCTTCCAGTGCTGCTTTCCTTTCGGGTGCACCATTTCTGCCCCGTATGTTTTCATCATGAGATCCTCAACTCCCCCTAGCCAAACACCCCCTACCCTCTGGACTTAACATATAAGACATTACTAAGCCCTTATTATGATCTTATTAATGTCTTGCTAAGAAATAGCAAAAATAAGCAAGAAATAAGACACAAAACACCAACAAGGGTTTATTTTGATGCTATTTATCAGTTATCGGCGATTTGTGACTGACTGTGGGAACAAGCAATTTTGTTGCAGAGATCTGCAGCAACGTGACGTGTCACGCGTTCGGCTCATTGGTCAGTGGCTCGAGTTGAGATTGGCCGTCGCAATCTCGATACCGGGAGAGCCCGACCGCATGCAATGCGCCCGCAGACCCAGATACAATTGCGGCATTTTTTCAATATGGTCTACTGTATCTAGTTCAAGGCTGAGGCTGAGGTATCCATCAAAGCGTGTATGGGAGAGTCTATTATTATCTATTATATTTTTTATCTATTTTTTTGCGAACCTGTAAACTTGAAAGACCTGGTTTCTGATTTCAGTCAGACTGTCAGACAACTCAGACTGTCAAATCTAACTTTGCCTCAATTAGGCAGAGACCAACGACGACAACGACGAATCCTTTCACTCGAGAGGTCAGATTCTGAGCCAGTCTAATCCACTAAGACTCACCCAGTCAATCAGACCCGGAACAAAGTAAGAGATTTGTCAGTGAGGTGAAACAACTGAACTGTTTGGCAAAAAATAAATAAAGATAAATCTGATAATAGGCCACCGCTGATGATTCAACCAATCGTGAGACCCACATTTATTATGAACCCTGTGTCCAATTCAAGTGAGTTTGGGGTGAGTTTGATTCAGTCAATCAATTTGTGGGATTGGCGGTCCACTGGAGGCTTAGTGCGCTTCGCTGGCCAAGACATCGCGATTTATTTGTCTCGGACACAGCAGACGCAATGGGTTGCGACTCAGGATGGTTGTTCCCACACAGAACCAATAATTTTTTGTAGAGTCAACCGCTTTAGCAGTAGCAATGTAACCCGTAACAGGAATGAGTAATCTGTCTGAGTAAGCCTAGTTTGACTGATGTTTGATTCAATGAACGACTTTGGGCTTTGGACTCTTTGAAATACAAGTGGGTCAAATCATTCAATAATACAATATTTCGCTTGTTTCCACTCTGTTGTTGTGAATGTTCACTGGATTGAACTTTGGCCGTGACATTGCTGGCAGGCTTTGACTGCGTTTCTCCGGACCAAGAACATCAAGAAGGCAATGGAGTCCTTCCGAAGGAACCAGGACTCCATTGATGATGTTCACCGTCGAATTTGGCCAGGATTCATTGTTCAGAGACTTCGGACTAAGCACCACTTGGCTTCAGTAGCAGACGCAGATCAAGATGTCTGGTTCAGAGAGACAACATTGAGCTCATCCACTTTCATTGCCTTTATTACATTTGCTATTTCCGGCAAGTTCCGGCCGTTGATTGATAGAGAAACTGCCTGCACCTCGTTTGCCAGCCTACTCGCACTTCTGTGCAGTTCAACAGGGGGTTTTGTGCTAGAACATTGGCCTGTTGGCTCTGGTTCGGACGCCTCAGTGACGCTGCCAGTTGACCAGAATGGGTTTGTTGATGGGCGTATCTTTTGGGACGAAGACTACTTCATTTCTTCTGTTCGCAGGACTTGGGGTGTTGACTACAAGAATTCCCAGAAGAAGTGGCTGCAATCTAGCAATGGCAGAGTATCAAAGATGAGTTTGTGTGAGCTTCTATGTTTCTGTTTGGACCCTCAACACGATGCGACCATGCAAGATATTGTAGTGGGTCCAACGCTGGACTTACTGTCAGAGATCTGTGTGATTCTAGATGAGTCAGTGTCGTTACTACAGCGTGACATGGAACGGCTCGATCCCAACGTTGACTTCAAGAACCAAAAACGGATGGCGCGGACTGTGAAACGAATCTGGGTAGAGTCGGTTGCTCGGAAGGTATGGTCTGGCAAAGAACCATGTCATGTCAAAAAAGTATTTATATATTTGTGTCTTATATATTTTACTTCTTTGCAGGGGTTTGCCAAGTCACTAGCAGCAACTAGCAGCTAGCATAATGTGATGTGCATCAACCTGAATATTGTTTTGGATGTACTGCCCTGTAAAATCGCTTGCCCAGGAAAAACTGATCACAGGGGCTGTGAAGACTTTGGGCAGCACTGCAGGGCGGCATTTGACCCCACTAAGAGTGTCAGGTCCAGCGATGGTGGGGGGACCCGGTTCCGGTTATGACCATCAGGTAGCCATCATTGAACTCAGTCGGAAAAAAGCACATGCGCATTCATGAGGAGACCGAGTAAATTAAATCAGCTTAAAAATGCTTAAATTAAAAGCTACGCCACACACCACAATGCTCAGCTAGTCGAATCGATTCGCGCAGAGTCAGTCACTGTCACTAATCGGCAGCTTTCTCATTAATAGCAGTCTCATTTCAGTACAGTCAGGGTGACTGAATGCAGAGTCCAACAGACTGACTGAGTTCGCTTACTTCACCGCCCTCACCAAAATGCTTCGTGACCAAAGGGTGTTCCATGCCAGCTCCTCAGTCTGTCTGTCAGTCAGACGATCCTTCAGTCATTCGCGCTGACACTGACAGGACCGCGCAGCACTTCAGTTTTTTTTAAGTTGACTAAAGTTCAATTCACCCTGTATAAACAAGTTCAGAACAAAACTACTTAGAAATGAGCGACTAGTCGTGTCATGTCATGTGGAATCAGCTGCCCGACAGTCAGGTTTACATGGATGGATGCATCCTCAGTCGGCGCACGATCCACAGAGCTTGTCTGGATCTGGTGTCCAGAAGCCGGCCTGGGCGGATGGGCGCCTCCACTTGTCCGGCCACTCAGTGAGTGACTTCAGCTCGGACTTTTTTCTTCACTCAGTGAACCTGGACTAGGTCAGGTAGTATGTTACAGTGATTCAGGTGTCCACTGTGAGAGTCTGGGAACAAACCTTGTCATTGAAGTCTTGCATTCATTGCATTGAAATCATTGGAATACACCGTTGACTTCACCGGAACCGAGACTCAAGGAGAGTAGAGTGTAGGGTGGTGCCTGGTGAATGTCAGTGCATCTGACTCCTGAGACTGGGAAATTTACCGATTCGGGTTAGCCAGAGCTGATGTCGCTGCGGTCATCAGTCACTTCTGACGTCCACGAAGACCACCGGAGCCTTACAGATTCAGACGCTCCAATGTGGTCCCAAACTTCGTCAGTTAATGTCCCTTCAGAATCATGGGAGGACTGACTGAGCAGTAGAAATGATTTAGTGGATGCAATGACTGAATTGGCGGTGAACAAATGTTTAACAAAATTGCTTTTGGAGTTTTGATTGACTTATGTATTTGAAATATGTTTGTTTGACTCGTTGATGTCGGTCGTTGACAACGCAGGACGTGAGACTTCAATCCAGGTTGGCACAAGCTGGTCATTCAATTCGGATGGCGTGGCGCTGTTTAGTCGGCGTGATGGGGAAGGATCAGTTACAGGCCTGGTTTGACAATCAATGTGTCCCAAACATTCCCAAACCTCAATCAATTAACTAATATAATATAATAATAAAGTCTCGTAACTCATTCAATGGTTGTCATATGTTGTAATTTTTTTGTAAGGAAAAAAGACCCGGTAACGTTTGACCAAGCTCTCACCCATCCGATGCGACCAATGCACATCCATTGGAAGGACTCCATGTTGACGACGGTGAACTACACTTCATCCAGCTGCACGGGATCATTCTCGGGCGAAATGGCCTTGGCTGTCGTGGAGAGAACGGTCAATGAATCCAAGGTCCTGGACATCCCTTTGTTCTTCACCCCGATTCACGCACACGTCATGTCCCCAGTTATGATGAGTTTGTTCTGTTCAATGATGAATACGTACTTGGGGTTACGGTTTGAGTCACAATATCTGTTTTTAAAGTTTCCATCATTGTCTTATTCAAATTACAATATATACTGATGCACATCCTGCCAAACCTCAGGAAATCAACAAAAGGTGCAGACAGCTCATCCATGACCATCATTCCTGGTTCAATGATGTTACAAGAGCCTGGCACCCTCGACCATGTGTTTTTGGAGATTTGACAGAGATCGTGCCGGCGAAGAGCTTTGAGCCAGGTTCTACGTTTAAGAAACGGGCGCGGGCAATCAACAATGCCCCCTTGATGACTACGCAGCATTGCTACACTCATGGACAGAAATGCAGTCTTTTTGGCAGACAGATCAAGGCTGATTTGGACGTGTCAGGACTTCCGTGTCCTGACCACTCCCCGGCTGGCAACCGATTATACGAGGAGGGCGCTACATCATCAGTCTTTGCTTGTCACGCGAAGCTTCATGCTGCTCTGCAAACTCCCATGCTCATTATTGAGAATGTGCCGGACCGGTTTTTGTTCCTTTAAAACAGTTCAAAGGCAGTTCAATTCAAGGGTGGCCTGACTTATGACAGATTGTTCCTCAACTTGTTTAATTCCTCTTGGCATTTGATACTTATACTACGCCTAAATTCCCACAGACAGTTGAATTATTGTTAAATTTCTCTCGCTGGAGGAGCTCAAAATGAACATGATCAATACGCTGTACAGGCGGCATTATGACATCAAGCAACTTTTTGTCACCCCTGGTGACACTGGACATGCTGCAGCAGCTAGAGATCGTACTTATTTCATTCTGACATTGAGATCGTCTGTGGTGGCAATACACGATGTGGAAACCGTTTACAAGGACAAATCAAATTGCAATGAAAACGTGTTTCCGTTAGTTTACTTGATTTTGCACGAACAAGTCTGTTTGTCAATGTCGTATACGACCAATTAAAAATCAGTGACACTGAATCGCTGAATCTTCAGTAGGTGTTCTGAATCAGAGTGTCAATGTCAAGAACTTCTTGTGACCTGTCAGGAGGTTACCCGCTATATTGGTCTGAATGCGCTTCCAACGCGACCACGTGACTATGTCATTTCCACAGACTTGGACTATCGAATGGAGGCCCAGCGTGTCGCGATCACGCGGAAAATCAGTTTTCGAAGCAGAGACTCAGACTCTTGTCAGAATTGGTGGAACACACCTGTCTAAGGTTTAAGGATTGAATGTAACATCTTCAATAAATACACCAATCTTCACGACAAAATTAATATATTATACGCGGAGACTAAGTTAAGATTATAAACCCAGAGGCTCAGGAATCAGCAAGGTCCAAGCCTTACTCCATGCGCTACCTGCTGAACAAGCGAGAAATGGATGGGCTAGAGCATGCATCAAAGGTGTACGAAGCACGCTTTGGCAAGCCATGGACCAATGATGCGGACTTGTTCATTCACCTGGGCGACAACCCGGCTAAATATCTTTGCTGGTCTGCAACATCGAATAGGGTGCCCACGTTTAGAACTGGGTCTGGCTTCATCTACAACCCATGCCGTGAGCAGTGGCTTTTGCCAAAAGACAAACTGGCATGTTTGGGCTTTCCTGTGGAACAACAGGTTGCAACTGCGATGGGCGTAGCTCAAATTCCTGTCGCAGACCGTTTCCGTGCAAGTAGCATTGCTGGTAACAGTTTTCACTTTTCAACTGTGGCAGTGGTCCAAATGGTTGCACTGGCATGTTACCGGTTGAAATCCAATGACAATGATTGAGAACGCCCGCTAATGAAAATGTTGGCTGCCTGGTTTCATTGCCGAATCGCCGAAGGTTCGCTTTGTGATGTGAGGGCTTTGTTTTTCTGTTCAAGTCAAACAGAGTCTTCGCGTGGTCAAGTCACTCGCTTTTTGACTGATTGATAGGACCTCATTGACAGGACCTCAGACACATTCGACGAAATAATATAACATAATATAACTAATAATTCATTATGTAGTTTGAAAATATTGATGTCAAGTATTATTGATGAGTCGTTTCTTTCATATTGAGTTTGGCCATTCTCATCTATTTTCACTCGAGCTAAGCAGCTTTGATTTGACGAGCCCGCTGACTCTGACAGAGCCTATCTGATCTGACTTGATGGGACGTGATCGCGAGCGCGGACGGGAAGACAAGAGGGGCGTTGACAAGAAGACGGACAAGCGCGGTAGATCTCCTCCTCCACCCCCTCGTCACTCCACCCGGGAGACTGAGTCTGAGATTAAGAGCAAGGCCAAGAAGAAACGTGAGAGGTCTCCTCCACCTGCCCCTGAGAAGGTTCAGCCAGAACATAGCATGCTGCCGAGCGATGATGAATCCAGTGACGACTCTGATGACGATGAGACTATGCTCTTTGGCTTTGATTCAAGACTAGAATCTTTGTTTCTATTATTTTCTATTGTGGTTTAGTAACTTTGCTATTGTTGAATAACTACTAACTAACTGATTATGTTTAAATCAGTGACACCCGTCTCACGCAAACCAGGTTTCCTGGAATGGCCCCAGGCGCTGGCAAAAACGATGCTCCTGCGCAGCCCGCCAGGGGTAGACAGAAGGCAGCTGCGAAGAAGAAGGTCAAGAAGGATGAAAAGGATGTTAGTGCATCAAGACGCGTCTCAGTGGAGACTTACAGGAGCCAGAGGATCATGGCAGACTTTGTCGACTCTGACATTAATTTCAAATGCATTTTGTGTTTCTCATGAGAAACAAACTTGTTCAATGGGTGTATTTTCAATAAGTAACTAATATTAATTTAAAAATATATATATTTGTAATATACATATGTGTTTGTAATAAATAAGAAGAAATAGATGGTTTAAAAACAAAAATCTCACTCATTCATTTGTCACCACTGAGGATTGTCACTTGCACGACTGGTTGGAGCATGCAGATTCGACCTGGTTGGCCAGGGACACCTTCAAAGGACAGAGGAGAGCCAAATTGTTAAGCTGCTTGGCCTTCAACTTTGGATGGCTGCCAGACGATGCCAAGATATCGAACCATGTCTGTTTGAATCAGAGTTTTTGTTTGTGGCTCATTGACATTTGACAGTTCCACGTGCAAAAACCAATAATTTAACTAAAATTGGTGTAACCTTTATTTAACAAACATGTTCAACTGATGGCAACAACTCAGGGAAGTCAAGCAGGAAGTTCTTGATGCAGCTGCCGGACAGTATCGGAGACGCAAGCAGCCAACTGCGCACACAGCCTGGAGCCCCTCTGAGGTGCACGCGTACATGCGCTACCAGTTCCATCTGCTGAAGACCGGCAAGCTCAAGAAGCGAGACATTGGAGGGTGGGCCTGGAAGCTGCCAAAGGCATCAGACTCTGGCGAGCCAGCACCTTTGCCAGATGAAGTCATTGATTTCCAGAAGAGGTAGGCGACTGACAAGCGGCGCAGTGACAAGCGTGCGAGACAGTCAAGCTCACAGTCTGACATCGCTGAGGATCCTCGCTACAGCTTGGAATTTCAGCAGCAAATCAGAATATTTTGATAGTTTCGTATTTTACTTGAGCAAATCAAATAGATTTGAAATTAGTTCAATTGGAGCCAACAACCTTAAATTTTAATGTTTATAGTTACATTATATAATCAATATATACTTGTAAAATATGTTTATTAAACTTGAGTTAAGTTCAACGTTCTTCAATCAAGGAGACTTCAAAGTCTGGCCGCTGCGTCCTGGTGGATGGTGACAAGGGTTCATCGATTGAACTTCAACCCAGTAGAGCTGGTTACACTCTGTATGAACACAATGGTGAGGCTTGCATCGCTGACAAGGGAAATTCCAAGAACGCTCCCTACTGTGAGGACCTGTTCATTGCTGCTGTGGCCAGGAAGGAGCACACCCTTGTCAAGAGTGTCATCAAAACGGGTAAGGAGAAGGAGACGGCTGTCGTCAAGCGATCGACGTCAAGATCACGTTCAGCGCGCAGAAGAAAGGCTGCCAAGACAGGGCCAGAGGCTGAGGAGCAGATGGTGAAGGTGAAGCAACGGGCTCGTGGCAAAACTACTGCGGAAGCTGCTGCGGTGTCACCAAGGCGAGTGGCCAAGCACCCTTTGGCAGCGAAAGGAATGCGCAGCACTGAGGAAGGCAGGACAGGAGACTTTTGTCGTCATAGTAAGGGTTGCAACGTGTCAAATCACCACTCAGCCATTCAACTGTTAAAGAAACATAGTGGCGAATCAAATTGCTTGCGAACAATGCATCGGTCATTCATTACATAAATGTTGTTCAGCCGTGTTCAATTGTGTTGTAAGTGTCTTGGCCCTAGTCATGCCAGGTGTTGTTCCCCCTGGAGCTCGCAGCAGCAGGCGTGCTGCGGATGCTGCTGATGCTTCACCGCAGCCGTTGCAGGAAGCTGATGAGAGTGGCAGTGAGGGATCTGCTGGAAGTGGTCGGCGGGATGCTGATGATGAATCTGCTCAAGACCCAGAGTTACCATCATTGTTTTCTCAGGAGGAGCCTGAGGAGGAAGTGGAACAAGCACCTTACATCGATTCAAAGGATGGTGTTCAGACTTTGTTTAGCCCGGCTGACCAGAAGTTCCTGATCCTACCCAAGCAGTACACATGGGTTTGCAACAAGGTTGATTCGAAGTGGATGCTCGAATGCAAGGACGGCAAGCACCCTTCAAGGACTGTGACCTATGCCATGACCTCCTCAAGGGCAAAGAAATATTCACCGACTGCGCAAAAGCCAAACGACGCGAAGCAGACTGTGGCGGTTGAGAAGGGGAATGGCGGTGGCGGTGGAGATGGTGATGAGGAGAAGGAGGAGGAGAAGGAGGAGAAGAAGGAGGAGAAAAAGGAGGAGAAAAAGGACGAGAAGAAGGAGGAGAAGCATCAGAAGGTGGAGCCCGAACCGCAGGAGTTGAAGAAGAAGAAGAATGATGAGGCCGAGCCGGAGAAGAAGGATGAGCCCATGACGACAAAGGAGCCCAATACTGAGCCTCCTGCTGATGCTGAGATGGTGAATCAGAATGTGGTGGGGGAGCTTCCTAAGGGACTGCCGCCTAAGGACGAGGAAAAGAATAAGAAGGAAGTGAGTGACAGTGGAAGCAATACGACTAGGACAACGGCGGCACCATCAAGTTTGTCAAGCGCTGCCTCCAGTGCTCGTCAACCACCACCACCAGCTCCGCCAAAGGCAAAAAAGAATTCATCAAAGAAGGGTGTTGCTGCTGAGGTGGAGGTCTTGGATGAGTCGTGAGAGCTGTAGATTAGTACGATTCATTCACTATCTGGGGCGGCTGGGCATGGCAGGTCAAACATTGTTGCATTCATACTATTTAAAGTACACATCACACAAACACACACAACTTAGTGAGATGAGAGCTGTGACCTGGTGGGTTGACATGTCTGTTGAATGACCTGGTTTGAACAAAAATATTCTATTTTAACCTTATTTTGTCTATGTAAAAATAAGCATTTTTGACCTTATTTTGGCCTTATTTTGGCCTTATTTTTTACAGCAAGGTATTCTGCTTATTTTGGCCTTATTTTGACCGTATTTTGGCCTTATTTTTGCGTTATTTTTAGCCATATTTAGACCTTATTTTGACCTTATTTTTTAATGTTTTTTTTGGTTCATAATCACCCAATGTTGACCTCATGTTCACATAGAATATCAACTTATTTTAACAGCTTTTCTTCAAAGCGCAACTGTGATTTGTTTTGAAGTCGCGCCACCTGACACTCCCCCCTCCCAAAAAAAAACATAGTTTATATGTATTTGTAAATCAAAAAACTAACTATATTCAGATGACGTTGGACTGCAGTGTATTTTCACGATATAACGACTTTGTTTACTGGTGATGTGACATACTGTAGCAGGCAAATTAAAGAATGTGTGTTCAATTTTTTTCAACTGGCATTTTGAGACTCAGCCAGGGGTGGAAAAAACACGTCTATACTTAGGTTTAGACTACATTATTCAGTAATTTGTATGTTAATAGAAAAGCAATTATCCTTAAAAAACACACAATAGAATTATTTTCTGACAAACAACTGGCTGACGACTGAACACAATACAGAACAACAAGGACATGTCCATCAACAATGTTACTAGTGCAGAAGTGATTGCGGGTAAAAGTGTTGCGGCAACGACATCACTGGAATCGAATTGCTTGCCTACCCAGCCAGCCTGGTCTTGCTGGCAAGCTGACCTGACGCGCATTAAGTTCAAGCCTGGCCTGTCTGAGTGGTTGTTTGCTTTCTTGTTTCACTGCGTTGCAGCTGCAAACTGAGCCTCGAAAGTTGCTACTCAGTGACTTCCGTTAAATGGTTGAACTACAAAAAACAACCTGTCAGGGTGTTCATGAATCTGACCTGAACATGTCATGTTGTAATAGAAGTGTAGTCGTCACACATATCATAATTCCATTTGCAGGAGTTGATGGGATGACATGATGGCTCGGATCCGGTGGTTTGGGTTGCCCCCGGAGTCATAAAGCAGCCACGCACAATCCTTCATTGAACAACCCTCCATTTTCCAGGCATTTCTTGGCCATTGAATCATGGCCGACCCTGTCCGAAACGCGTCTTTGATTTGATCGAACGAGTTTGGTGAGGCAAGGTTTAGATCAATCTTGGGTTAGTCAACTTTTTTTTGTTTACTATCCGCCGTAAAAATCATCAGATATGATCACGTAGAGTCAGGCTTTCCGGAAAAAGAAACTTAATATTGTGATGCCAAACGCCAAACTCTGGGATATGTGGCCAGCTAGCGCTATGTGTTCCACAATCTTCCGTTTGTGACGGCTGACGGTGACGTCCACTCATCGGCTATAACAATGTTTTAATAATGTTATATTCAACTTATTATTGTGTCATTCTATGTTTGCGATCAGGTCACTCACATAGGTCGTTGCTGCTTGAATCGGTGCCGCAGTCATGAGGATAAGCACTCCACCGGTCACAAGCGTCCTTAGCAGCAAAGTTGCGTGAGACAGAAAAAAAGAGACGAGAAACCCAGCAAACCTTATCAAGTGTATGTTTTTTTCTATCCAAATTTCATCAGTCTGAATTGGCAAGACTTGGGACCTGTGAACTGTGGGACTTCAGTCAGGGACTCTCCGGACCAAAACACAGGCTGATTCATTGAACATTGATGTGGATTGCAGTCAGTGTACAGTAGAGCCTGTTAAGTTCAATCCTAACAAAAATATCTGCCTGCCTGCCTGACTGCTGTCATGTCATGAGGTCCTGGATTTCAATTTCATAACGATCGCAGAAGCCATTTTGGTGACCAACAGTCAGCGAATCGAATAATCGTGTTCTGTCAGTGGCCCTAGTGATTTGCGGTGCACCATGTCGTCCATTGGGTCCTGGTCTCCACCTTCATCAATTTCGTTCCCTTCGCCGGACTCTGACGATGTCTTGATGTGCCCGAGAACCCGATGGCAAACTCGCCCAGGTCAGGCCATGTCACCGTCACCATCTGCCACAGCAGCAGCACCAAGCCCTCCGATGATGATGAGCCCGGTGGCTTCTGATCCTGAACCTCAACGTGATGAGCTGCGGCGCTTGGGAAATTTGACTGCAGAGGCCATTGATGATGCAATGAAAGAACCGGAATCGGTGGAACCCCAAACCCGTCAACCTGAAAATGGTCCTCTCTTTCAACCTTGTGGCACTCATGGTGGTGGTGGCGGCAACCCCGACAATGCCTTGACTCAGCCTGACCCTGGCATCGTCATTCCTACATCCGAAAGCCCGGCTCAGGCGACCTATGCTTACGCTGTCAATGTCAATGTGAACATGTCAGGAATGACCCAAACTATCCAGTCTCAGTCAGGCAATGGTCATCCTGATCAGGGATCGGAAGACGAGGGTCCATTGCAGCAACCCCTTGGCATTTACTTTCCCATGACATTCAAAATGTACCGGCCACGTCGAGTCCAACCGCGTGCACCACCACGTCGTCCTGACAACAAGAACCAGCGTGTCATCACAGAACACTTCCAGAAGAAGAAGCCTGTGGCAACTCCCACACGGAACACCCAGGCCAAAAAGAACATCACGATTCCTGACTTTTTCCGGAGCAATTCCCTGTCGACGCAACCGGCAACATCGTCATCGGCGTCGGAAATGTTTCAGCCCTGAGTCTGAGTCCGGATCGCTTTTCAATGAATATGGCAAAATGCCAGGGAGGCAAATTGGGGTGTGTTGCCTCGGCGTTAGCCTTGTTTCAACTGGGCATCCGAACCAGACATGTAGTAGATCTGTAGTTAGAGAGACTGCCCGTCATCACAGCCAGTGACAAAGAGTCTCCTTGGCGGTGACGCGGCGAGCCAATCGTCAACAGACTTGGCAGACATAAAAAATAACGTCTGATTTCAGATGATCTCACAATTCATTATTATAGTTGATGGGATAATACCGTGTGAGGATTGTTTATTAAATAGCGGTATTGATCTTGACTAATGACAAAAGCTAGTTGTGACTGACAGTCAGTGACAGTGACAGTGACTGTGACCAATTCAGATCACCAAACAGAGTCACTCAGAACTCAGACTCTTTGGTTTCAGTTCACCAATTTTTTAATGCCAGAAGTCAGTGACTCCGATAATGTCCAAGGCACTGTCCAAGTCCATCGTTGAGAAGCTCAACGGAGAAGACATCTTTCGGCACAGTCCTTGGCTGAAGTTCTGAAGTGACAACATCAGATAGGGTATAGAACATATTTTTTCACACACTGCAGATGCTCTGCAAGTACAAAATATATGAAATAGGTCAGGTACATGCCACCAAAATGACATGAGCATTAATATATGTTCTTTACATTATCTTGAGAAGATTTGAGAAGGATACGATTGCACCATGACTCTGCACGATTGGTATCCTTGAAACGGAAAACAAAAACGGACGAAGCGTGTCCATGTCATGTCCATCAACAGGCCTAAGCTATCCGCATCAGACTCTACAGGATTCATGGCCCGGCCCTTGGTTTTTCAAATGACACGGCCTGTATGTATTCTGGCGCCTCTAAGAGACTTGTCTGAGAGTCAGTCAGCAGGACAGAACAGTTCGATCCAGTTCAATGAATGGCAACCACAGTCAATCCTTAGTCATCAAACACTGGCATCCCAAGTCGTTTCAGTCAATCGTGGATTCGAACTGACGGATGACACGTAATGTTAATATTGTCATTGTAACATTGTACTGTATATTGATTATTATGCTTGACTTAGTAGTGGGTGAATGGTCATCAATCAATCATTCACGGCAGGCGGTCATCAAGCTCTTGCACCACCACCTAGAACTGCTTGCTCAGAAGGGACTGGACAAGTTTATTCCAGGTTGGCGGAGACAGAACGATCCAGTGTGTGATCCGGACTCACGTGCTCCTTTGCTGCGATTTGTGGCGGATGAGGAGGGTTTGCAGAACCGTGCGCTGCATTTTCTGTTCAGCTTTGCCGGTCTGAGAGGAGCCATTACTCCCGAAATCTGTCATCCAAAGTGGAACTGCTGGAAGCGGTCCAAAAAACATGCTGGTCTTGAATACGATATTTTACGCTTGACGATAGCTGCCAACTACTCTCACGGTACAAAGTTGACAGGCGAGCGACAGTCCAAGATGCGTGGGTACTTGAAGAGTTTTTTGGCGAAGCAGAGTGATGAATACTTTCAAGACTTGGCTGATGAAATTATGACGGATCGGCGACGGGAATCCAGCGGGCTGACTGCAGCAGACGCCCGGGATCTTGTAGAGGAATACCTGGACTGCCCCTCCATTCGGCACAAAGGAGAGTTTGAGCCTTGACACTCATCAACGTACCGTAGTATAGTCAATATATACTAATTATTCTACTATTGAAACATATTTTGTTTCCCCTTTATGATATGTATATATATATTATATATTTTTTTCTCTCAATAAACGGACGAGTCGATAGTCCAAACCTTCTTAGAAGGTCCTTAGCCTTTTGTGTCTCACTCTTAGTAACTCAGAAAGTAGAGCCCCTATTGGAATCTAGTCTGGGCCTGGGGTATCGAATTGGGAGTTGATGCTGACTGGCTTACTGGTAATCGTTGACGGAATCAACTTGAATTGCAGAGCCTGGCCTCGCCTAAGGGAGGTAACGTAGCTAGCCGCCGCTTGCCTACTCGGACTCTGATTGCTAATTTATTATTAGAAATGAACCAGCGTCAAGTCAAGTGTCAGTGGTTTAGTAGAGAAAAATCATCATCATGTTCGCTCCTTTTATAAGTTTGCCTATGTTTGACCCATTCCCAATCAGGTTAAGAACAAATCCTGGTTTGGCATCCTGAACGTCTTGGCATTGATGGTTAAAGACTGGTCAATTCTGCGGGAAGCCTCCCATGCCATTCTCCAAGAGTCTGCAGGCAGTGTCGCTTGACAGTCAAGTCGCCCGCACGCCGACAACCATCGCGTCGAGGTACCACTTACCACAACAACCAATCCGAATAGATTGATTAGCAAAGGCCGTCCCATGTTTAAAAGTGTTGTGTATGTGTTTCAATCATACTAATAGACAAATAGAAACAAAAATATATAGAATCAACAATTATGTAATATGACATGATTCCTGGCAGTGAGCAACCCACACTAACCAAAAGCAGGGTTTGTCCGTGACGCTGGCTTTGAAAGAACCTCCTTACCTTGTGAGTTGTTTCACAGAAACCTGTGACATCCTGCGACTGTGTTACTACTAAACTAACTACAGTACAGCATTTTTGATGAATGTTTGCACCGTCCACAAGTCTTGATTGAATTGAAGACACCTCGCCGTTACTGCTCCGGAGCCAAGGTTGATGCCGAGGCCGGTGACGATGACGGCGGCGGTGATGACAATGCTGATGATGAACAGGATTCCGACAACGCTGAGGCTGAGGTGGGTCCAGCTGGTCGTGATCAGCCCTTCAAAAAGAATGAGCTCTACAAAGCCTACAAGAACAAAGGTCCGCGCAAAATGTTTTGCGACATTATGTCAACAGACAACCTTCGGGCAGTTGCATGTATGATTGTTGCAGTGACGCGCCCCCTGCACAAACAGTATGTGTCAGACCTGAAAGCTCAGCAGGACTTAGACACTATTCTCCAGTGGAACGTTCCTAAGCACCACTTACTGACTTGTTTGTCATGTTCGTTTCTGTCTGTTAAAACACAGGTTGATGAGATGTATTTTTTTGAACCGTTACCAAACACCTTTGAATTTTACACTGGTCCTCTCAAAATAAAATGATCTTGTATATTTTAAAATTGGCCCAACGGTTAACGTTACGTTGCGAGTGTGTTTTCCACAATGCAGCTGAGGCTGATCGGTCTTTGGGAAGTTCTATGGGGACTGTGATTGCTATCGCGCACAAGCAGTCGAGCTTGGACCTTTGTATAGAAATGAGGGTGGCAATGCGCTGCCGTCCTCCTGTTGATATCACCGACGTGCAGGAAGACGTTTTGCTGACAGAGAAGGCTTCCAAATTTGCGATGGAACTAGCTGGCAGTTTTGCGTGGAGTGAGCAGTTCTGTCAAATGACATTTCCTTTGGCCGCGGCCGCACTTCTTTCTGATGACGTCCAGAAAAGAACACGAGGTATGACGCATCTCAAGAAATTGGTAATGGCCATCAACAAAGCGGAGGCTTTGTTAGCAACCAGGCCCGATCTGCAGGGCTTGTTGGATACACTGGCGTTTCAAGAGGAAACTCTGGCAAGGGAGCTCATGGTGCACCTTGAGAGGGGTGGGTTCCAGCTGAATCATGAAGAGACCCAAAAATGTCAGCAAGTGATGAGAGAGTTTTGCTCTGGCACTTCCTCAACAAAGGAGATATTGGAATCCACGTTTGGCCACCTTTCATATGTTTCCAATGCTTCCAACAAGAACAAGCGGATGTCGACCATGGGGACATGGTTTTATGCGGCACCCAGCCCGTACGTGGATAGTTCTGGCATGACTCAGTGCTTGCCGACTGAGCGAGATTGGCTGAAAGCCTGCTCTGACTACGGAGTGGCAAGCAAAGAGTCAGCAGCACTTTTTTGGAAAGCATTTCGCTCAGAGGCGACCAAGCTTCCCCGAGCAGAAGGAGTCAACATACCGGTCACGGCAAAAGGTGTGCAAAAAACACAGTGGCGATTGTCTGGCCCAGCCTCTCACTACAACAGAAGTGCAGCGGCAGCGTACTTGCTTTTTGATGCCCCTACTGGATTTGTGAATTGCAGTTTCGCATGGGCAGGCAGGGTATGGCATCAATGTTTTGTTGTTGTTGCTGTTGTTGTTGAACTTTGCTCAATTTTAATTTAAGTTAAGATTGTTTTAATTTGCGCCAATTCATAGTGATAGTGCAAGTTTACCACCAGCATTTAAATTTACAATGCCATTTCATCGCAGACTGATGTGGTTATTTATTAACATTACTTTTCTTCAGATTGGAATGACCACTCTTACAGTGACATTTGCAATCCTCAGGAGTTTTCCTGATGCGTGGTGAAATCTTCCTGGAGCCTGAATCTGACGAGTTTTACCTCAGCCTAGGCTTCCAAGGTTGGGCTGCGCTGGGAATCAAATTGGATGTGCATTTGATTGGAGACAAGGACTCTTAGCTTGGCACTATTATAACAATAAACAATTAAACTACTTGAGATATGAATGATTAATTATGTTTTAATTTATGCTTTTGAAAGACTGACTAGACGACTAAGACTAGACAAAGCTCCGAAGCAATTATTATTAGCTAAGGAGTATCTCACCATCAGCAACGCTGAAATGGGAGAATGTCATTTCCTACACAATTTCACATTTGATGAGGGCAGCGCTTGTTGGAAATTTGTCCAGCATCGTGTACTCCCTCCTGCATGCCTGCCAGAAGACATTCCAGCAGATGTTGGTACCGCTTTCGAGGTGATCAAGAGAGATGAATGGATTCTGAGAGGGGGCCTTCGAGCTGGTATATCACTCACTCTACCAACACTGCATCAAATCATGGCAGCAATCAAGTGCCCAAAGCCAACAAAAGGCACTGGAAAAAATGGCCGTGTGAAGAAAGTTGACATAGTCACTGCTTTGGTTCAGTACTTGTGGCCAGACGCTTGTGAAGACTTTGTCAAGGACACTGTTGGCAAAGTCATGGGTTATGCTACCAGCACTGAAGACATTGACCTGTCAGTGTTGTGTATGGTTTCAGAGTTGGACACTGACAATCAGGAATCTTTTCAGAGACTCAAAACACAAGCCGCGCGACGGATAGATCGGTCACTCTATGGCAAGGGACGGGAAGCTGGAATCCGTGCTGCAAAAAAAGAGCTTGGGACTGACAAGGCGGCTGCGTGTAAAGTTGATGAAGCAGCAGCGGAGAAGGGCAAAAAATTGGTGGAAAACAACCTTGAGAAGGAGAAGAAAGAAAATATCAGACAGTGGAACCTCACACCTCCAGAGCTGAAACTACTTCTACCTGGAAATGGGGATGTCATCGGTCGATTCTGGATGCGGTGGCATCCAAAAAACCACTGGTGGCGGGTTACATACCCTACAAAGAGTATCCTGACTGCATTCTGCCCTGCCCTACCCTGAACAACAAACAGATGTGATAAAGTATTTACGAAACTATACGTATAATTAGATACCTGTTTTTTTTTCTGAGGGCCGGCTGTCATTCTAGTCTAGGGTCCAGACTGGGTCCTTGATTAATTCCTCGACTTGAGCTGACAGGCGAAGATTCGGGGAAACAGAGCTGTCAAAGATCCTTTCCAACAGCTCAATGCCCAACCGCGTTGTCCGCTATTCAGACAGTACTTCAGTTTGCCTATGATCGCTGGAATGCCGAGAACCCCGACAATCAATATGAGATGTACCTTAGTTGTCGTTTATGTTGTATTGTTTTTGTATGTTTATGTTTGTTTTTATGAAAAGACGTGCCCAAGACTGTATTAAACCGAGTGGACATTTAAATTCCTCATTCTGTGCTTAAATAATATGTTGTTCAGCTGTCAATTTTTCATTTTGCATTCACTTTGAAGTGTCTGATTCGATGGATATCCGCCTTGTCTTGACTCAGGCCTCCTGAACAAGAACTACGAGACCACATTGCAACCCTGGGCATTGAAGAAACGTGATCTGAGCCCTGGAAGTTTGCAGCCTTCACCGCTACAGTAACACCTGTTTTGAAAAACAAGACAGGTGGACGCACGATTAAGAATAAAAAACAATCCAGTGAACCATTTAACTGTTTGTTTTCTGTTATGTTTTTCGCAACACAAGATCGTTGTGAGATAACAATTAATAGTTCAACGGCTGAAAGGAAAATCCTGCACGTTACATGTCATGAGACAGACTCACCGACCGTTTGATTTGTTTTAGTACACCAGCACACAAACAACAATTTGCGTGTCTGTCTGACAACCGAGACAGATTCAGAATCAGAATAATTCAGTCTCTGACGGAGATTCTGGCGGACAAGTGGAAGGTGTCTGTCTGAAAATCAGACGGACCGCAAAGAAAAACACAGACAGAGAACAGTAACGAGAGTGAGAAAGGACCTGTGACACTGTGGCGCTCAGCAATGTCTTAGTCGTTTGAATCATGAGACATAGAACAACACCAATGTGGTATGTTGAATTTTGGTTCCTGTGCGCGCTCCTTTTCATGTCTGTCAGTCACGCACGATGGCAATGTTCCTGAGGGGTCTTCGTGGCGTAATTCAATTAGATTAGCTTATTACGGCCTTATTTGTAACATTGAAAAATAAGTGTGGATTAAGTACTCTGGAAGGCTTGGGGGGGTTGGGCTGGAGGGGGTTGGGCCCTTCATGATTTCAGGGCAGCCACCAGCTGCTGAACTGCTGGTGGGTGGCACAGGTCGCCCTGCAAGCTTTCCATCCGCATCAGGCAATGAGACACGATCCCCCTCCTCATGGTCATCCCCCTTTCCATCCACATCAGGCAATGAGACACGATCCTCCTCCTCATGGTCATCTGCCTTTCCATCAACTGAGCCTGAGCCAGCATTTGCCTTTGGTTTCGGCATTGTTTTGCAAGCAGTTTTTACCTTTGGCTTCACGGTCACACGGACAGGGGCCACAGGGCGGTTCCCAAAAGCAAGATCTTCTGGCCCCAATAATGGGGCAGGCAGCACTGCCAATCGATGCAGTGCAGGTTGCGATAGACATGAAATGTCAGGCGCCACCCATCCTGCCTGGTCAGGCGACATATTGTTCTCTCAACAAAGGATTTCAATTAACTTTGCGCCTCACTCAGTAGCCAAGGTTTCTCCCCAACCACCTGTGCCGCTTTCATGAACTCTCGCCTCTGTCTTTCAGACAATTGCCGGCGGCCTGTGCCACAAAGGTTTTCAAAAGCAGGAAGCCATTCAAGGGCACTGGCCGGAGTGAACATCAAAGGCGATTGTGCAGGGTCATCACTGGCCATGTATTGCCAAACCTGGAGGATGATATCTCCATCCATTGGAGGATACCCAGGGAGCTCATCAATATGACATGCAGGAACATCCTCTTTGAGAGTCTTCTAATGTTCTTGCTGTGACAGCTTGGTTGCTTAATAAGTACAAGCAGACTGTATATGCAAATTAAAGCAGCTACAATAGCTCCGGGACAGGGATAGAATATAAAAGTGTGTCACCTTTGAAAGATGAATGGAGCTCAACTCAAAGACCAAAGCTATCTCTGTTGTTGTGGGTTGTTTCAGTGCACTTCTGCAGCGCACATTGCCAGGGCACGTTCTGCAGCACCCATGGTGTTTGGTGTGTTATTGCTTATTGACCATTACAGTTCCATGCAAAAGAACAATACTATTCACACATGCACATAAGCTTTCACCATGCAAGGTGCTCCTGAAATGGTTCCCTGCCTTTGCGGCCAGACCACGTGCCTCAGCTGCAAAAAGACTGTGGGGTTGAACACAGAATGGACATATGGCACTTCTCAGCACCAAAAAGAGCACTTGTGCAGCACTCTAAACAGTTCATGGCAACAAGCTAGCAAGTACCAGCAAACGCACAGCGAGGCATTTTTCTCATTGCGGCTTTTGTCGTTTCAGGTTCTGCCGGTCCTGTGCATCTTCCGGATACTCAGGCTCATCATCCACCCCCCTGTTTGGCTTCCTTCTCTTGCCTTTTTTCTTATTTTCTTCCTTTTCTGTCTCACCCGCTTTGGCCATCAGGGTCTTGATTTTCTCCTCATACTCGTTTTTCGTCTTCTGCTGCTGCTGCTGGTGTTCATGTTGTGCCCGCTGCAACTGGTGCTGATGTTGCTTCGCCAGCCAATGTCAGATTTTGCCGAGTCCCGCTGTCTCCAAGCTTCCTGCAGCAAGGCCACCTTGTTCTCCATATCCTTGCACAGCTCGGCGTACAGCAGCTCCTGGCCTTGCAACTTCTGCCGAAGCTCCCGGATGTGCTGGAGCAATCTCTCTTGCTCCGCAACCTTCTGATCCAGCTGTCCTGCACAGGGAGCGTGGAATACTGACGGTTACAGCTGAACCTTACTATTAACACAGTTTTGAAGCACTTTGCAGCACATTAAAAACTGACTGCACTTTGCAGCGCAGTGGTCCTTGGAAACCCGCTTGATCCTGAAGCCGCTGGTCAATTGCCGCCTTCAAAGCGCTCTGGCTGAAAGCAAGCTGCGCTTCCAGGGCTGTAACCCTTTGGGTCAGGGCTGCCACCTGGCCAAAAGCTCTCTCTTGGCTCCTGACCAAATGCCGCCACTCCTGGCACGCATTATACCTGTGCCCACGGCCGCGGCAGGCCCTGGTGGTCCCAGCGTCATCATTGCCATCGCCAGGCTCGCTGGGCGGAGGGGCCTGCCCATCGGCAGCTGCGCCGGTGGTGGCGGAGCTGCCGCAGCTTGAGCTTGGCCCGGTCTTGACGGCGGCCTTGATGGCGGTGGCGTTGCCGGATGCGCCGGTCGAATCCCCGGAGCTGGCGGCGGGTGTTTTGGCTCTGCCGGCTTTTGCTTTTCTGTCTGAGGACAATTCTTTGGCTCTGCCGGCTTTTGCTTCACATCCGGCTCTGCCGGCTTTTGCTTTGCGGTCTGAGTCTGAGAATCCTTTGGTTCTGCCGGCTTTGCAATCTGAGAATCTTTTGGCCGGACCGGGTAATTATTGGCTTTGGCACGGCCGGCATTTGCTTTGACCCTGTCCCTGTTTGCTTTGGCTGGACAGGCATTGGCTTTGGAAGCAATGGTTGGGCTCCAGGTCCCAAAGAGACTGGTGGACCAGTCGGCTCTGGCAGGGATTTCCCAGTCATGGCTGCTCGGTCGCCACTCTGCTGTATATAATGGTTTTTAAATTTGATTTGATAGGTGTTTCCTTGCTCTGATAGTTTATTTGATAGTTGTTTTCTTGAAAACCTATGATGAACATCTCATTCTGTTTTCCTTCTCTTGCTTTAGTTCTCTCTCTATTTTGCTGTTCTTGCTTGTGGCTTTTCTTGAGCAACTTGCAATGAACAGTCTTTCATACAGCCAGCTGTGCAATAAACCATTAACTTTTGCAGCGCCCATTGTATATTATAGCAGCCATAGCGTGTTTGCTTGTGCAATTTCTCTATAGTTGCAAATTACAGCATGAAACTGCATGGTAAAATGCTTGTGACACTGACATGTTGGCTGATGACCTCTCATGGCACTCTCGTCACTTGGCTGAGGTGCTGGCCTTCCACAGCCTGTGAGGCAGGCCATAGGCGGGACCTGGCAGCAGAAATGGTCACAAGTCTAAGTGAGTGACATGTATTTCTATCAAAGTGGTCACATTCACATAGCACTTGCAGCACTAATTGTGGCACTTGTGCAGCACCAGCCTGAACCTTTGGTCCCAATTCAATAACACAGCTTATATAACATGTTTCCTTGATCTTTCCCAGAAATGGGTGCTGCAGAATGAAGTGCCATGGGACAATGTGTGTGCTGCAGAAGTGCACCTGCATAATACGACAGCATGACAACTCTGAACCAAGTCTGAGCTAAAGCAGCGCGTGCAATTTTAACTTCCCTGCGTGATGAATGCCAAAATTTCGAGGACCACAGCTTGGTGATCATTTGGCAAAAAGCTGCTTGTCACAGCCCGCTGCAATCTCACGCCGACCATACCAATTCCATCCCATTCAAGTGTGGCACCAATGCGGAAGCAATGCTCCATGAGAGATTGCGCATGTTGGTACAAAGACAGCACTTGAAACCATTGCAAGTCTCTGGTCTCTTGAGTGACTTCAATTTCAATGGCCCTTGCTCGGGCTGCATTTGCATCGTGCCGTGGGTTCAGGTCTGGCGGCGCATTGATTGAAGTCAAGCCTGATTGCTCCACACCTTTGTCCACCACAGCTTTGGCCAAAATCTCAAGAGCTTCCAAATCAGCTTTCAGAAGTCCCAGAGAGGGGGCGGCAGGCAAGATAATCTCCTCCAAATGCTGAATCTCCTTAATGGCCTGTTCAGACACCAGCCGCAACTCTGCTGCCAAAGATATGTGGTGTCTTTCGTTCTCATAAGATGCCAACTTTCGCTGGAAAAGGACAGCAGGAAGAAGCGGCACATGGTCAGAAGACGACATGGTCAAAGATCCCCCGCCCATCGCAAACAGTGGGCCAAAGCTTTGAGCAAAAACTTTTTGTTCACACACTCAATTATATGCTGCCAGCACGCAGTGGATCACTGCATATCGCTTGGCACGTTAACCAAAAGTGTCACTTGCAAAAACATACAATAGCCAGATCCAAGTCTTTGAGTGCACCTTCTCCAGCAGATAATCCATTAAGACTGCAGCCTCAACCAAGGCTAGATTGGCAGTCCAGATTGAAAACTGGGCAACTGAAGAAGAAACAAACCTTCTTGTCAAATTGCTTTAAAAGGTGGTGCTGCACACTGTGTTCAACTAGCTTGTTTTTCAGAGCTATCATGTTTTCAGAGCCAGTTCAAGACAGTCTTTTGCGTTGAGACATCTGTCTTGGGACCCCGTGAGATAACTGGTGCAGCCAAGGCTCACTGGCATTGGGCTGCTGCAGCTGCTGCAGGAGACAGGTGGTATGGATATTTTAGATATATAAGTGGCATGGATATCACATGCGCACACTTGTGAGAAACAACATGTATAGTTACATCGCACTCATTCAGCACGGTTTGGCACTTCACAGCAATGGCAATTAGCTTAGAACCTGTTTTAAAATAATATGAGTTTTAATTTTTGATATTATTTTTTAATAGCTGTCTTAAAATAATATCACGCGGCACTCATGCAGCACCTTCATGGCACTTTGCAGCACCATATCTAGAAAGTGGTTTTACTGAAATTCCAAAGTATTCAAGTATTCAGTGCAGTTAGACTTTGTAAGTTGATTTTGTTGTCAACAACAGTTAAAAGAAAGCACCAAAACAAAAATAGAAGAAACTGATAGCCAGATTATAGCTTGTGTCGAGTGCGCGAAATGCAGGCGAGAGTGCGATTTGCACGGTTCCGGCGCAACCTCTGCGGAGATCGTGCGTGTCAAGTGTGCGAAATGCAGGCGAGAGTGCGATTTGTCCGGCGTGCGCGCAACCCTCTGCAGAGATCGCTCGCGTCGAGGGCGCGAAATGGAATGCAGGCGAGAGTGCGATTTGTCCGGCGTGCGCGCAACCCTCTGCGGAGATCGTGCGTGTCGAGTGCGCGGAATGCAGGCGAGAGTGCGTTTCAGAGACTTGCCGCGTCAGCTTTTGGAGGAAGTCTCGTTCGAAACGCTCGTTCTGAAGACTTTGGACTCAGACCTGGCCAGTTCATAGTGCAAATGTAGGACGGGAAGAAGCTTTTCGGAGCTGGACTCAGAAGTGGCCAGTTTGTAGTGCAAATGTAATACGGGAAAGAGCTTTTCGGAGCTGGAGTCAGTGGCCAGTTTGTAGTACAAATGTAGTACCGGAAAGAGTTTTTCGGAGCTGGACTCAGAAGTGGACACGAAGTAGTACAAAAGTAGTAGGGGAAAGAGGTTTTGCTGGGGAGTGCAAAAACTGCTGGCGGAAACGTGGTGAGCGGGATCATTGGCGGTTTGATGTGATATGTTTGCTTCTGGTGGACAGACCGTGTGGCCAAAGTACGTTCGTGATGTCTCAGTGCCA
>CAXAMN010022006.1:246865-266666 GCA_963970005.1 Durusdinium trenchii
GTACGTTCGTGATGTCTCAGTGCCATTGGGATTTGCGCGGCCTTGGTGGGAAGTGCGTTTCCGCGGCGCCGTGCCACTGGGGAGCGCGAAACATACTGGTGTAAACGCGGCGTCTCGCCGGTGAGCGGGACGATGAATGGTATGATGTGACATCACAAGTGGCACATAGCTGCGGCGTCCAAGTGGACACGCTAGTAACGCTCTGTGCCAAGGACTCGCAGGCCAAAGGGACACCAAGAGTTGGGATGTGTATTTGCGCCTGCGCAATGCCCAACAATGTGTGTACGCTCTGGATGATTTGACGGTCAAAGTGACCAACGATCAGACGCTGTACGCGCAGCAGGCCCAAAGGAACTGTCGGGTATGGTCAGACATCACACGCGCTTTGAATGCCAGGCGTGCCATGCTGGGGCGGAAACAAGTCGTGCTCTTCCATTGCTACGGCGGTATACATCGTAGCCCAGCGGCGCTGGCCGCGTGTTTGATGGCCAGAGAAGGTTTCCTGGCGCATGAAGCCATTGAACAGATTTTGTGGCACCGACCTTCCTTGCGCCCGTGGAAAAATCGAGACTATATTCTATGGGCACTGAGGCATTGGGAGGCTTTGCTGTGCAAGCGTGCTCACGAGGCATATGCTTTCTGAGAGGCTGGGGACATGGACGCCGTTCTGCGGAAGTGTGTCGCCGCGGCGACGCGGGACTAGACGGTCCACACTTGTTCTGCGGAGCCATCAACATCCTAGGCAGACAAAGACCGGCGCGGCGCCACAATAAGCTTCAACCTCTCAGTATAGTAGAAAGTCCAACATAAACAGCCTAGCGCAAAGACATCTTACAGGTTATTCGCCAACCCTCTTCTTTTTCTGGCCAGGTATACTCTTCTACAACGAGGCGAGGACGGGCGAGCGGCGAGGGCAAAAGACGAATAGCTTAGTGCCCACGATTGTGCACTGTCAGTGATACTTGGAAACTGGGATCCAGTGGCTCGCAGCCATTGACTTGTAAGCATACCTGGTCATCATTCCTCTCACATAGCCGCCGCGCCATGACTGCCCTGCGCCCAGTGGCTTGGGAGGCGTGGGTCGCGGAGGCCAAGGTCTGGTATGGTCTGGTGGCGCCTGCATCCGTGCGAGGATCATCACGGAGGGCCGCGCGCGGAGCGCCAGCGCTCCTTTCCCTAGAGGGCGGCGTTTGCGCTGGTCACTGCGGCTGAAAACTTACCTGGGCGAGACCTTGGGGCCCAACCATGCGAACTTTGCGGACAGTGGGCGCATTCTTGGTGCGAAGCTTGTTCTCTGCGGCCGTTCAACGCAGTTTGCACCCTGTGCGGTGCCGATCACCTTGTATGTCGACCATGTCAGCGTTTTGGGCGGTCGTGGGAAGCGGCCCGCGCCGCGAATACCAGGTGCACCGCCCGATTGCATCGAACTCAGCGGCTACCACAACCAGACTGGCAGGTTTGTTTAGGTGGACCCACTGCTCCGCATCCCACTAGCGGATGTGTCGACAGATGGCACCATCGACGCCGCCCAGTTGGCCCAGATGGCCGCCGCCGTGTCTCCGGAGGAGACAACGCAGTGAGAGTCTCCCCGACGCACTGTGTAAATCTTTATCATTCCGTGCAAAAACGAAACATAGCTGCTATGTCTTCCGAAGATAACATGTCTGACTATAAATAATCTAGATGTTCACATGGAAACCAACTGCATGTCTCACACCATGACTTCTTCCTAAGAACTCCTGTGTGGACGTCGTTCTGCGGAAGCACAACAAGGCCGTTACTAGACATAATGTCGGGGAATCTTTTCTGTATACAAAGGCTAGTCGCGAGCTGAGCAGAGAGAGCGCGCGAAAACATATGCAATGGCTGCTGCTTGTCACCTCAAGCTACTTGGGCGCGTTTTTGTTTGGGGCAGTCGATTAGAAAATGACCAGCATAGTGGTTGGTTAACTACATCTAGAGTGAAGAAAATGTTACCTTTAGAGCATCTGTGCAAACAGACTGTGCATTTTGCGTAGCTTACCTTTTGGTGCTCACAGTGAGATTGCAGAAGTCTCCATACAACTTGGGCCAGCTACCAGCATATCTTAGCCAGGAATTAAAGCAACTCAACAGCAATGAAGAATGTACTTGCAAGAAGTTTCAACACACCCCGCAAGCTTTTGCAATATTCATTTCCGACATGAAAACATTACAAGGCAAACAGAGCCTTCTTATGGCTATGCATGTGCTGAGCCTCATTGACCAATGCTGAAAAGAACACTTTACCAATTTGTAGCCCACTTGCTCGCAGGTCTACCTCTTCTCCCAGCCATCATGCCAGGGAACCTTGGCATTGTTGAAGACCACTTCTTCATCGTCACCCATGATGACCAGAGACAGGTGTGCCTCTGTCGGTCCTATGGAGGCAGGACATACCATGACAACCAGCCAGAGCTCACCCATGAAAGATGGCCAAACCAGTCCATAGAAACCAGAGACTGGGTTGCTCATGGAGAAACCTGGCCTGGCAGTTTTGGCGAGTGGTCAGGTCGTCCAGTGGATGGGAAGACTGGGCGAGGAACGACAGCCGCAACTTCACAGATGCCTACACCATCCAGATCTGCTTCGGGTCGACGCACTAGACCCAGACCATGCTGGCAAAGACCCTGCTGCCAAACTAGGCAAAGACCCTGAATTGAGGTGAAAAACAACAAGATGTTCACAGGGAAACCAACTGCATGTTTCATACCGTGACTTCTTCCACACACCTCCTGTGTGGACATCGTTCTGCGGAAGCGCAACAAAGCGGTTACTAGACATAAAACATCTTTTCTGTGTACAATAGGCTAGTCGCGAGGTGAGCAGATGCGTGTCATCTCACGCTACTTTGTCACGTTTTTCTTTGGGACAGTCAGTTGGAAAATGACAAGCGTAGTGGTTGGTTAACTACATCTAGAGTGAAGCAAACGTTACCTCTGACCGTATATCGATGGACACATCTCGTCTTGATTTCACAACTTCACAAGTCACTGCTTAGCCAAACTTGTTGCGTAGCTGCCTCAGAACTTTTCTATTTTCCATTCCAGCTCGGTTTGTTCGGCGAGATTTCCTGGAGGCGTGAGCCCTGCTTCCATTCCAGCAATTGCTTCTCAAGGAATGGACATTGTGAGGTGGATGTAACGTCTCAGCAAGGTCCGGGCTCCCAGACAGAAGAGCTATGTGCTTTACCATTTCCCTTTACCAGCAGCTCAAATGCTCACGAAGATGAGCTGAGCTGTCACTGCTTGGCCGCCGGTGGGGGGTTTGGGAGGCCTGCGCGCTACTTGGTTCACTATACCTAGAGTCTAGTGTGAAGAACTTCACCATTTGCCCTTACCAGCAGCTCAAATGCTCACGAAGATGAGCTGAGCTGTCACCGCTTGGCCGCCGGTGGGGGGTTTGGGAGGCCTGCGCGCTACATCTAGAGTGAAGAACTTCACCACTTATCCTTACCAGCAGCTCGAATGCTCGCGAAATTGAGCGGAGCTGTCACCGCTTGGCCGCCGGCGAAGGGGTTCCAGCTTTGTGTCCTTGGGGCCAATGCACTCTCACTCTCAGGTGACACTGGCTCAACTTACGTCAGGCCTGGAGCTTTCCCTCCTGGACGTGCTCCCTGACCTCAAGCTGTGCCATGTTTGGGGGGCCTGCGCGCTACTTACGCTACTAGGGGCTCCTGGGCTTACTACCAGGAGCAAGGACGCTACTAGGGGCTCCTGGCATAGCTACTACGAGGAAAAGGATGCTACTAGGGGCTACTTGGTTCGTGACATCGCACAAACTGCGAAAGTTGTTTGAGGCGTGGACGCAGCGCTACCCAGATGTCGGTGACTTGCGAGAGGTCAAGAACTTGCAGAAAAAAGGTGTTCCTGCGCGTCAGAGAGACATACAGAGAGAGACACATACACACACAGACATAGATACACACACACACACTGCCTCAACACAGTAGACTTAACACTTCACACTGAACACTTAACACCCACAACTCACACTCTAACTTCACACGTGGTGAAAAATGCTTTCGGGCCACTCGTCGTCTAGTTGTAAAGCGCGCTATTCCTTAACTAAAAACATATTTTAGAATAGTTTGTTTTAATCGCAACAAATAATCAACAATGTCTATCGCCTACTACTTTCCCTTACATTTAAAATTCTTAATTTCTAGTTCCACTTCTGATCAGGCCAAAAAACACGAGCAACAACATAACCTAAACCACAAAAATACAACGACGACAACTCTAAATCTTTACCCCTACCGCCTACCGCTAAACCTTCTTTTAACCACTGTTAAACGTAGTCCCTAAAAATACAACCAGAAAAAGTCAAACCAATCCACCAAATTCTACGAACCTACAACCAAAATATATTACCGACCAATCGAAATAAAAATATATAAAGGAAAACTATAAACTAAACATACCTAAACCCTACCATAAACAAAAACAGTGCCATACAAATCCCTAAAACTCTTACACTATAAAAAGACTAATACAAGTCACTGAAGTATCTCCACAAAAAACAGCAGCAGGCAGGCTCTTGGATTTTGGTACCCGCAGTCGCGCCTGCCAACCAGTTGGCTTTCGTAAAATGAGACTTACCTGTGAGCATGTATGATATTCTATGTGTTATATATTATATGTGTATATATTAAAAAAGACGTGGTGTGTGTATATGTATATATTGTATGATATTCTATGTGTGTTATCCTCAAAAGCTCAGACGGCCCCTTTTCAACGCGCAGGGGGCGTGGCTCGGACCGAACCGAAAGCCGGGCGGGTCTGTACATGACCGCTTCTTTCGGTCAGCAGCCCGCGCGCGAGGCTCCGCAGCTTCCGGCGCGCCGGCGTGTCGCGCAGCGCCCAGCGACCAGTCATGATCAGGCGCTCCAACGCGGCATCGTGGCGCCACTTCGTCAGGCCATCTGCTGGGATCTCCCTGCCTGGTACCCAGCGTACGTATCCTGCTCCTGGCTCCTGACGCAGCTCGGCAATGTTCACAATGCATGAGTTTCCGATCCGTAGGAGCGTTATCCGACTGGATGGCATCATACGCCAGCTTGGCGCCCATCACTTGCTCGACCCAGGCGCTCAGCTCGAAGTTCTTCATCGTGACCTCGGCCCAAACAGCTCGTACATCCCCATGCTCATAGGCTGTTGGTGCCTGAGAAAGCTCTGCTGCCATGCTGCGTCGAACCGCTTCGAGCTGACCCTTCAAACAGGGCGATGGGCGCGTTGCCCGTGAGGATCCTTCTGGTTGAGCTCCATCGGCCGCGTCACTGATGGAGCACCATCTCCTCAATCAAACAATCCATCTTCCTGACCTTCATGACCAGAGGCATCTGCGCTCGCCTCGTCGCGTATTATCAAAGCTCGAGGCTTCGGCGATGGTGTCCACCTTTGGCGAACATGATTCAGGATGAATAGGGAGGATTGCTTCATCGTGTTCGATCTCTTTGGCGGCTATCTCAGAAGGCTTCCCTTAGCTTCCGAGAAGCTTTGTTTTCTATCTGCCAGCTAGTTTTTTTTGGCTCCCACCCTCCTGGAAGCCAGTTTTGGAAGCCCATTTTTTGGACTGCCAGCTGGTTTTTTGTCTGGCAGCTTGTTTTTTAGCTTCTGAAAACTGTCTGCCAGCTACCTTTTTTAGCTTCTGACAAAAAACAAGCTTCCAGTATTTTTAATGTTAGCACTCCAGAAGCCAAAATTTTTGGCTTCTAGAAGCTTGTTTTTTGGCTTCTAGAAACTTGGTTTTTGGCTTCTAGAAGCTTGTTTTTTTTAGCTTCTGGAAATGGTAGCTCATTAACAAACTAAAAAGAGTATATACACACACACATATATATATATATAGATATATATTTACTAACCATGTCATCAACCTAGCCCAAGCTCAAGAGCATAGATCTTTTTGGAAATGGCTCGTCTTTTGCCAGTGGAGCAGACCAAAGGCGATGGAAGAATGGCAGCTACAAAAGGCCTGCCAGCTGCGTGACCCCCCCAAAAAAGCCAGCAATGGCTCCCAAGACTGCAAAAGTTACCAAGCCTGCAAAGCATGTGCACATGGCAACCCGCAACACATGGGTAGCAAGCTGCAGCTTTGGCTGGGTCAAAAAGGGCAACTTCAAGGAGAAGGGCTACATCCAAGCCAGGGATGGCTCTGAATCCAAACCGTATTGTTTGGTGAATGTCAATTTACCAAAAGGAGGTGGCCAAAGCAAAGTGTTGGAAGCTTGCTTTGCTGAAGCCCAAAAGCCAAGCCTGGACAAGGCCCATATGGTCAATGTCAAAAACAATCTCTTGAAACAGCTTTGAGCACTAAAGCCTGCAAAGGCTCTCAGCCAAAGAGTTGGGCATGGCAAAGACCATACCACCACCAGCCTGCAAAGGCTTTTCTCCAAGGAGTGAATTTTTGAAGACAAAAAAGGAACTTTGAAAACAATCTCTTGAAACCAATCTCTTGAAACAGTCTCTTGAAACAGCTTTGCTACAGCCAAGTGGCTCAAACCCAGGCCAACCACATGACAGGCCACACCACAGATACACACACACCACAACAGCAACAACAATAAACACACACACACATACACACCACAACAGTAACAGCAACAAACAGTTATATGGCTATATGTGAGCAACATACAACACACACACAAGTGTCACAGCACACAGAGCAGTCGCCCCTTGTGCAGCCATGTTGTGGCTGCTGCTGCCTCTTTGCCTGCAAAGGCACCCAAGCCTGCAAAGGCAAACTCACAACCAGCCAGAAATGGCGCTTTTTGGCTGCTGCAACCATGGCAGCCATGCCTGCAGAAGGCGCACCATGGTTCTGCTGGTGGAGGGTGAGGGTGTGAGATGGTGAGTATCACTATGTCCACCCCTCAGGCTGGCATGAAGAATTGCCACAATCTTATGTGGACTGCTTGGAAGAGCTGTTCCAAGCAGAGCCAGCAATGGCTGCCTACATCCATGGCTTGTCACACATGGGCCATGATGTGGGCCCATACCCACCCAATTGGCACCATGCCAGCCAGATGTGGGTGTCCTCAAGAGACCAGCCTGAACCAAGGCTACAGTATGTTGCTAGGCCCCTGGATTGTGGGACACTGATCCAGGGGTACTATGCAAATACTGATTTTGTGAGTTGGGGAAGCCAAGGTGAAACCTCAGACTGGGATCCTTAGTGGGGTGACGCCATTGGCCCTGGCCCACCCACTCTGCCAGTGATCGCACTAGCAGAAGCTCCATTGCCAGAGATGGCACCATCACAGTGCAGTCAACCCGCTGTGTGAGAACCTCATGCCAGGAATGGCAAGACTGGTCTTCACCCAGCCAGCAGTGGCAAGACTGGGAGGACTGGCAAGACACCTGCCGGCGGCAAGATTGGAAGAGTTCTGAAGCTGCCCCTCCAAATCCAGACAGGTGGATGTTTCATGGCAGGGCTTCTGCCAAAAGAAGAGCTCAAAGAAGAGAGTTGGGAAGGAACGGTGAAGAAGTCCCTGAGGAGTTAAAGCCCAGGGTCCACAGTCTGAATAAGGCTCTCAAGAGGCAAATGTATAAATTGCATCGCAAAGCCAGGGAAATGGCTCAAGAAAAAGATCCAGCAAAGTTGGATGAATGGGAAAAGCAACAAGCAGACTGGCTAGCCATTGTTGCTAGGGAAGATGCAGAGGGAGGGCCCAACAAGCTTCCCAAGGGGGGCACAAGAAAGAGCAAGGCTTGCCAGTGATGGCAATGGCAGGGAGAGGTCGAAGAGTGTGGGGACAAGGTTCGGCAAAGATGGGAAACCAAGATGTGAGCACATGCCAGCAGATGGCACCCTCATTCAAGGTGGGGATGAGGAGGGGGAGGAGGATGAAGAAGATGATGGTGATGGAGTGCCTGAACAAGGCAAAAAGAAAAAGAACAGGAGGAGAAGCAAAACAGCCAGAGGGAAGAAGCAGCCAAAGGAAGAAAAGCCAGACAATGGCTCTCAGGAAAAGGATCCTAGTGGTGGAAAAGATGGTGGTACTGGAGGTGCAGGGGCAGCAGAACCAGTTGCTGCTCCTTAAATGCCAGCAATGGCAACTTGCCAGCAATGGCACCCTGCCTGAAAAGGCATTCTACCAGCGCTGCAGCTGATAGTTTTTGGAAAAAAAGGTGCGCCTGCCTGCTTTCAGTGGTACTTCAAAAGGGTTGTAAAAAAGGAACTTTCGGAACTTTTGGAACTTTCTATTCCTAGATATTGTTTTCTTATATAAATCTAAAAGTTCCAAAAGTTCCGAAAGTTCCAAAAAGTTCCTGGTCACATTTTTCAACCCCGCCCAAAAAAATCTGCAGCCATTTTTCTGACCTCAAGCTTTAAAAAACTGGCCAGTGTCTGTAGCTAGATGGCAAAAAGAAAGGCTCCCGATGTGAAGGCTGTGACTTCCTTAGGGACAGCAGTGGACAATCAGCTCACTGCTGCCAGCAGCCAACTGGATGCAAGCATCCAAGAGCTGGATGGTTTGGAACAGACTTACAGCAAGTCGAAGACTGCATGGCTGGAAAGATTGGGCCAATGGAAAGAAAACTTGGATGAGCCTGAGAAAGGCAAGGAGCGCATCGAGGCTATGGCATCAATGAAAAAGGAAGCAGATGATGACTATAAAAGCCTGCAGAAGGCTGTTGGCCCACACAGACTCTGGGCCAAAAATGCAAACATCATCTGAGCCAGCAATGGGTGACATCAGTTTTGACCCAGCCAGAAATGGCTAAGCAGCTAAAGCAACAGACCGACCTGACCAGCTAAGATGAGCGACAAAAAAGGTTTGCAGATGGGTGTGGTTTGGCCATGGGCTGGGCTACTTTAACCAAAAATGTTGGCTCAAGCACTTTTACAATAGATGGCTAGGATCATTTGTTTTTGGATTTGTTTCACCCATGTTTGGGCTGCTCCAAAGAGAAAACTGGAAGAAGCAATGTTTTGGAAGCCTCCCAAGCCAGAAATGGCCCCATCACCTGAGGCCATGCAAGCCAGAAAAAAGCTTGGTGAAAAGGTGGTGAGCCTTTACAAACAAAAAAAGCTTTCAGCTGAAGATATCAGCCAGCTGCTACAAACTGCTGATGCAGCTGGCTTAGAGTTTGCTAACCCAATCAAAAAGAAAAAAGCAAGCCTGCAAACGGCTCAGATTCTGAAGAAAGCAGAGACAAGAACGCAGCTAGAAGCATGGATCGATATTTAAGACAGACACATCAGTGGCCTGACCTCTATTGGGTGCAAATACCAATGAAAAGCCCAAAGAGAAGGTCCAATGATTTAAGCCAGCAGTGGCTGCCCTTTCTTCTTCCTCATGAATGGTTGGGTAAAATTTTCACCCAGCCAAATGCTTGGCAGGAAGGCATGCCTGTTGAAGGCACATTCAATAGCAAAATATTGAATGAAGCCTGTGCCAGCAATGGCAACCCTCCTATGACCATGTACCCATTGGGTCTGCATGGTGATGGAGTGCCTGTACAAGGCAGGATGAATCAATCCACATTAGGTTTTTGGTCCATGAATTTGCCATGCAGCCCAGCTTTCTCAGCTATGAGGATTCCTATCTGCTGCCTCGATACCAGAATGATAGCAGCAGAAACAATCCAAGCAATATGTGGAATTTTGTTTTGGAGCTTCGATTGCCTGAACAAAGGCACTTTTCCCACAGCGAGACATGATGGCTCACCCTGGCTGAAGCATGATGCCTACAGAAAATTTGGGGCAGGTGCAGCTCTGCCTGGGAAGGCAACCCTCATCCAAATTCGATCTGATTGGGATTGGAATTGTAAATACTTTGGAGCAGGCACTTGGAATGAGAAGAAAGGGAATTGCTGGCTGTGCCAAGCCACTCCAGACAACTGGAGGAAAATGAGCCAGAGCATGGCTAGGTTGGAGAAAACCATGGACAAGGGTGCCTACTTGACTTTCCTCATGGATCGAGGTAAGTCAATCAATCCTTTGTTTCAATTGCCCAATGTCAGTCATGGCACCATCGTGCCAGATTGGATGCATGTTTGTGATGAGGGCAGTCTTGCTGTGGCAGCAGGGCAAATTCTGTTCCAGGCACTTCTCAAGATGAAAGATGTGCCACTCTGGCAAGAGATTCAAAAAATGTATGAAGAAAGAGATTTTCCAGCCTGCAAAAGGCTCAAGAAGTTGACTGTCAAGGATATAGTCAAACCAAAGAAAGCTCCAGTTTTGGATTGCAAGGCCCATGAAGTCAGGGATTTTTGCCCCCTTCTCGAACCATTGCGCAAAAGACAATGCCTGCATGAAGGCACCTGGCGTGAGAAAGCTGTCTACAAAGTTGCCAAGTACTGCAGCCATATGTACAACAGTTTAGAAGCCTCCAACAAACAAGAACTGGTGAAGGCTGGAAGAAAATTCATCAGCCAGTACATGGCTTTAGAAGCAGAAGTCCAAGCCAGTGATGGCTCAAAGGTTCGATTGTGGAGATCAAAGCCCAAGCTCCACCTCTTGGCCCACATTTTGGATTTGAGCTTGGTAACCATCCAAAAGACAGCTGGAATTATAAGGATGAAACATTTGCAGGGTCACTGCAAACTTTATTTTTTCGCAGAGGTGGTAAATTCCAGCCTGGCAAGGCTTCTGAAAAGGTCTTGCTGAGGTGGATGTCAGCCACTCCATTCCCTCATCTTGGACAAGCCAAGCCAGCAATGGCTAAATGAAATAGACAAAAGAGTGATGAAGCGCAGAAATGTATCATGATGTTATATAAACATATAAGAATATCTATAAATATACATTTCCAGAAGCTATATTTTTTGACTTCTAGAAGCCTCTTTTTTGGCTTCTAGAAGCCTCTTTTTTGGATTTCTAGAAGCCTTTTTTTTGCTTCCAGAGGCTTCTAACATAAAAAACCTGGAAGCCAAAAAAACAGGCTGGCAGACAACTTTTTGGAGCAATGAAAAAAAGTAGCTTCTCGGAAGCTAAGGGTTGTGGACGCAGAGACTGGGACGCCACCTCCCCTGTCGACATCCTGTTTTGCTGCGTGACCGAGAGATGCATCTAGATCCATGTCATGGAACCCGGTCTGGCGCACGCCTTGTGCGTGGTCCTTGGTGCTCATGGATCAATCTTTGCGATCCAGGGCGGGTGGAGCAGAAACGGTCCGAGCACCTTCCCTTGTGGCGGGTGCGAGGAAAGTTTGGGACAAACAACACGAGCCGAGCGTTCTGTGCTGACGGAGCAGCCCTGGTTGACGTCGGAAGCTCTCAACCTGACCTTCATGAAGTCGCGACCTCACTGCCATCGAGCACAGCTGGACCAATGTCGTTTTGGCCTCAAGGATCGAGTCAACGGAACGGGATGCCCCATCCCAAGAGAACCGCTCTAGATGCGAACGACCCGGCCTTTGCAAATTGCTTGAGGATGGGCCGTTTTTTTAATGCGCGCGCGAGAGGGCGAGCGCCAGGTGATCGAGGGAAAGGTCCTATATGGTGGTGACCCTGGCGGTGTACGGCAGAACCGCTCAGGCGAGTGGTCTGTGTACTTTTGCACAGCGCAGAGCGTTGTCTATGTCAGACAGTGGTACAGCCCAATCATACCTTGCACGAGGAGGTTGAAGAGAAATGGGAGCGCTGCGCCGTCAATCCAGTAGATGCTACTGAAGGAGAACTGCGCCGCCAGATGGCAGAGCTTGGAGTGGCTGCTGATCGATATGGTTACGCCACGTTCGACAGTGCTGGTCAACAAGTTTCTCGGCGCGTCAGAGCGGCGGTCGCCCATTTGCACTCCGCTTGGGCCATGTCTCCAATGAGCGCCTGATCCGGATGCTTCTTCTCAGCGGGGGCCGGCAAGCAGATCTTATGCGCAGCTCGCAACCTACGATGCCAAATCTGCCCCGTGGTTCACGCACCAAAGGACGCCCCACAAGTCTCAGAAGGCAAAGTACTTCAATGAGATGGTCACTCAAGACACCTTCTATGTCTGGGACAATAAGGGCGAGAAGTATGGAGTGGTGCACTGGGTCATGTGGGGGATGCCTGTGCGACTCTAACAGTGCTGAAAAGTCAACACTAACGGCACTCCTGATGTCCTCTACACTGATGCTGGCGCAGAGCACCGTGGACACGCTCAATGAGGTCATGGGAGCGCTGCGTGAGGTGGTGCCAGAAGGGGCAAGCGGAACGCCATGGTAGCATCTTGAAGTTGATGGTGATGAAGATGGCCAAGGGTCACAACTTGGCTGGCTTGGATGAGGTCCGCGTGGCAGGCTGCGCTTTGTGGTGAACCATAAGGTGAGCCGAGAAGAAGCCCTTCAGCAAGCTGAAATCCTCATCTCCAGGATATCTTCGCACATGAAGGCGGCAAGAAAGCTGGCCGAAGCCTTGCTGAAGGCCAGGTGCGCCTTCGGAGGACATCAAGATCTTGAAGCAGGTGAGCATTCGACGGCGGTGCCTACTGTTGGACCGTGGCCTACGAAGATGTCAGCGTGGCGTTCTTACGAGTGCAACCGTTGCCGCGAGAACGTGAAATCTACATGCGCCTGCTGACTCAGTATCCCAAGGAGGTACTGGACGAGCTCTACCATACCAGACCTTGGGTGAAGGCGGCTGGCTTCGCACTCCCAGACACTTTGGTACCCCAAGTGATGTCAAACCTTCAAGGACTTGGGAGGTCATGAGCTTCGTCTTCTACCAGATTTCTTCTGTGATCAGGAGGGCAGCTTCATGGTATGCCCTGCATCCGTGTGGGTGACACAAGGTATGCCGGCGCTAAGTCAGCCAACCCCATTTGGGAAGAACCACATCGTCGCCCTCGATTTGGTGATCTAAGTTCTGTTGGTGCTTTGAGCGACAGGACCCTTGGAGGAGTACTGCAAGGACATCCCGCTGCTCCACGAGCGGGACAGGAATGATATGACAAGGGTCTCACCCTTGAAGAGGAGATGCGCCTCAGTCCGGTGATATCGGGCATATCAATCAACTGGACTGCCGGCAATGCCGCGACATCCCATTGGCAGGACGAAAGATCCGAACTGGGCATCCCACGCTGCAGCGCCTTCACGCAATGCTCTCACGTGTCCCCAAACCCAGGCGGCTTCCTTGCCATAAGCTGGCTCAAGCACATCTCTTACGTCGGGCTCCCGCGTGCACTGATCAGGAGAGGAGCTGCTGGCCTCTTCTTCTCGCCCACTCCGGCGTCCTCTTCAACTTGTGAGCCATCCCGGCGTTGTCCAGGTCGATGGGCATGTTCAGGCGCTCCTTCGGACGGTGTCCCGCGTCCCTGCAAAGCTGACATCGCTGCTCTTCCGTTGTCTTCCCGGCGGCGCTGCTCGACATGAGTTGCGAAGGTTCGCGGAAAAGGGACAGGTGGATCAACTGAATGGTCCACGTTCTCGGGCTCGAGCATCACGGCCTAATGAAGCGGTTGAACAACACAAGCTTCATGTCCCTCCGGCATTCTAAATCAGGTGGCAGCTCGAACTGTTCTTCCCTTCGTGAAAACGGTCGATGGACAGGAGGTAGTGGCCGTGGCTGGCACGAGACAAACCAAATGTTTTCACTTTCATCTTCTGTGAGCAACATGTATGATTGCCACCAATGATGCTCATGCCAAGCTAACTGCGCGCATGTCGAGACAACAGCATGGCATGAGGCCAACATCGCTTCACAATGCACCACATACTTGCTATGGAGGGACTGGACATTCCCGAACTGGAAAGTTTCCATTTCCGGAAGACCCGACACCAACGACCTTGACGTCCCGTCATTCGTCCAACAATGCATTTATTCAGCGGGTGCTCGCCACCGACTTGACAAATCCCAAATCCTAAATCACATGTAAATGAAATTCTTGATTGCACCAACAGGCTATTATGAATTTTGGGTGGTCATTGAGCACCTTGCCACTGCCCCGCACATGTGCCCCTCATTTCGCGAACAAGCATGCTTCGCATCTGGCGCAAAGGCGCAAAAGGCGGCTAAGGTGGCCCAGTCACTCTCCTCTTTCTTAATGTTGCTGACTCCAGGGGCTCCCTTCGTGCGACGCTCTCGCGACCAGTGGCCCAGCTCCCCACATTTGTGGCATGGCGAAGTCTTCATCTTCTCCGCCGTCAGCCTTTAACTTTGCGTTCCTCTGCATCCGGCTTCTTGAGGTACTGGCGTAGTTTCTTGATCTCGGCAATCTTTTGGTGGGCCTTGAAATGCATGGCGAAGGCTTCATTCGCGTCAACTCTGGCGGCAACTGCTCCTCGCCGAGGCTCTCCCCTTCCTCAGTGCCATACAAGCTGCCGGCCTGAAAGTCAATGCCATGCACCTCCTTCTTCCCTTCTCTTCACGCTGGGTCAAGACTCATCCCACACCGAGTTGCAACATTGGCTCTGAAGATCCAATCACAAATCCATGCTCCCCTTCAAGTTCAGGAGCTAATTCGATCACGGCAACCGTTATGGCCTCCTCCCCATCAAAGCCGGCGACTGGATCATCACTTTGTCACTTTGTCACGTCTTGTCAGCCGGGCGCCATCTAGAAGGTGTCCAGTGTAGAAGTACTCTCCCATCTGCATGTCGTCGCCCAGAGCCTGCAATTGGGTCCGGTAGATGCTGCCCCTTGTCACATAGGACTCAATGGCAACGGACTCACCTGGCAGTCGCTTGAGCTGCATCAACCGTTCCGATGTTGATCAACGCGACGCCGATCGAATTGACGAATATGACCGGTGATCTTTCCAGCGTCTGGTAGCTGACCTTCAGCCCGTCCTTCTTGTTGACATCTGTATTGGGAGGTGATGAACGGGCCTATAACTCTGATGGCAGGGAGCCTGCTTCCCCACCAGTCCAGAATTCAACCGCCCTCTTCCAGGCTTGACCCTGAAGATGGGCGGATAGCTCCAAGAGATCCGGCCTTTTCGATCTCCCGCAGCGTTCTTCTCCTTCTCCTGACCAGCTGATGAGTTCTCCCCAGATGGCAGGTCCTGGAAGGAGTCCTCACCCCTCGCCGACGTAGCCCCCAACCTTCCCATCGTCCCCATCACGATGCCCCCCTTCCTGGCGAAGATAATCACCCCAAGCACCCCCTTGTCCCCGTCCGTTCAACGACTGACAAACTCCCGAACGCTTTTGATGTCCTGAATCCTGAATCATTGCCTTGATCATGAACATCACTCCCCAAAGAGGCCCGTCCTCTATGTAATCTTTACTAAGCCGCATCCGCGGCCGCCTCCTCAACCTGACCGTGAAGAGCTCCACCCCCGGCTCTAACTCCAATTCTCATTGGAGGCCTTGTCGCCATCGCTCGTCCAGCTGTTCCCTTCCGAGGACCCAAACATCTACTCAAGGTCTGCGACCCCTTGCCAAGGCCATGCCCCATGCCACATAGGCCCACCGCCATGGTCGAATGGTTCGGCATCGGCCTGCGTCCACCACCTATCGCCGCTCCAGCCAAGCCACCGATGCCGTGGCGCGCCCTGGATCACCCACACTCAAAAGCTCAAAGCTCAAACGGCCCCTTTTCATTGCACGGGGGCGTGGCTCGGAAAGCCAGGCGGGGTCTGTACATGACCGCTTCAAGTGTTAGTAACATATTCCTGACGCTTCGCGTCGACCGCCGCCCACACCTCCTTTCTTTTTTCGGTCGCCTGGGGAAAGACTGCTGGAGTGGACAGGGGAGGTCGAGAGTGGTGTCCAAAGAGTTGGCTTGTTTGCCGCAGCATTTTGGTAGAGCAGAGGGTGTAGAGGACACAGTGTGGACGCAGCTTTGCCGGAGGCGGGGCTGTAGTGGACGTGGGTAAACAGTGCGGAAGTCGTGGTGAAGCATGGTATGCAGCTGTCCGGAATGGGTGGTTGCATATGCTGCACGTGTTTGAAAGTTGGATTGGTGTCTGAGATGGGGCAGAACAAAAAGTGTGGGGGCTTTTTTTTGTTTGGAGTTGGTGCTGTTTAATGAAGGGGTTGTCTGGGATTTTGTGTCGAGAAGAATAGCAATGTGTTCGGTAGTGGAATTGGATGGGCTGGGATTGTTAGGGAAGAGAACCCTGTGTGTGTGTGCCAATCAGGATGATTGGACGGAAGGCAGGAGTCGGGGACCTTGGACGGAATTTGCATCTAAAGGAGAATGTAAAGTATCGAGCTGGCCGTTTCGCAAATGAGGTGTTGTTGAACGGAAGGTGATGTTGTTCCAGAGAATCGTGCACTAGTGTATCCATTAAGAGAGGTTTTGAGGCAGCCGCTGCAGAAGCTTTGCGATTGCTTTGGTTATGTTTCTGTGTGGCGCTGTGCCTGGTGTCGTAGCAGGGTGGCTCGCACAAAGACAAGGAGTGTAGCTTTCAGTGTTGTGGAGATGAAAACAGCGTAAGCCAAGGCAGAAGTGTGCTACGGAAACGTAGGGTCTTGCGAATGTTTGTACTGTGGTGTTCTTTTGGGGTTTTGGAGCCGTGAATCGTAGCAACATCGGCAAGGTCAGCCAGCTATTCATTTCTGGGAACCTCCCCGTTCTTGTAACAAACTTTCCATTTCCAAACCAATGCAATTCATTTCTTGGACCGAAATTGAACGGATTCTTTTTGCACATGCACGACACATGAAAAGTGGTAGCAAAACGTGCAGAGGCACTTAAACACACGAAGCTAATCCCCCCCCGTTCTTTCACCTACTATCCATTTCGAAACCAATGCCATTCATTACGAATCGTTGACCGAAATGTTCATTTCAGTCACCAAAATTGAACGGTTTCTTTTTTGCACGTGCTACACTTTCCAAAAGCCCTGCGAGGACGTCCAACCATTGAACGAAAAGAAGCTGAGAGCCAGGCATGACCCAGTTGGTGTCCAAAGACGACACATGAAAGTGGTCGCAAAGCGTGTAGAGGCATGTAAACACAGCAAGCTAATCCCCCCGTTCTTTAACATATTTTCCATTTCGAAACCAATGCCATTCATTACGGACCATGTGCTGAAATTAAACGATTTTGTTTCGTTGCATGTGCTACACTCCCCAAACGCGCATTGAGGTACACCCAACCATTGGCAGAAAAGAAACTGAGACCCGAGCCAGTTGGTGTCCAAAGACGACACGGAGAAGTGGTAACACCGCGCCATTGCGCACACAGCTCACGACAAAAAAAAGTTGAGTTTGGGGCAGCGTCAGTGCGTTCCAACTTCTTAATTCACATTATGTCGAACAATTTTGCACATGACAGTATTTCTATGGCCATGTTGCGGCTGAGTTGCACACAAGTTCGCTCGTTTGGTGGCCATGTTAAAGCCAATTCAGGCTCCAAGTTCGACCGTTTTGTGGCCTTGCCCCCGCTTGGTTAGTCCACATTACATCATGTCAAGGCTAGCTTGATCGTTATGCGTTGCTGGTCAGGAGGGTTTTTAAGCATCGTGGGTGTCCGTCTTTTGGGTTGTTTGGGTTGTTGCAGAAATGTCGCAGCGAAACCAAAAAAATCCAAACATGTACCTCCAAAACGCTCTCCCCCATGGCCCTCGAGGCGTAAGACGTTTTCCCCGAAAATAAAAGGCCACCCCCTAGCAAAGCTATGAACTGATTACGATGTGATGATGACGATGATTCCAGCTTGACCCGCCCCTAACACGCCCTGCACCGCAAGCGGTGTGGGCGGATTTACGCCGTGTACGCATGCATGCACTACCATGTGCTCAATGTACTCCTTCATGTTTTCTGTGGGACATGCTCCAGCAGCCAATCCCGGACTCTTTTTTACAAGTCTTCTCAGCAGTACGGGTTTCCAGTCGCGAATGCCACCGCCAAGTGAAGTCCAGCAGTCGCCTATGAATCACTCACGGAGATGTTGGCCAGGTGGGCGATGTGCAGCATGTGCGGATGATCGCAACCACGCGGAAGATCATAGCTGAACATTACATAATCCACCAAATACAGCCAGCACAAAGCACGTAGATAGGCCCCCTGGAAGAGTTGGGCTTCCATGGACTCCTTCGCTGCTGATTGCAACTCCACGAAAGAGGAAGCCCCTCCAATCTCAGCTGCATCAGCGAGGGCCTGCTTGGTGCCAATGCTGTTTTCATGCCGCCCTTTAGTGAGGTTAAACTGGGTGATGACATGGCACTGCTGTGATTCCAGGAACCGTTTCCAGTCTTCAACCACATTCTCCGTCTTGCCCACGAAGTCCACAGCAAGAAAACACTTGCTGCCATAAGGCTTCACAAAGAATTTTGACTGAGGCCTGACGTGGCCATCGCGCAGCACGCCATCCACGAAGAAACGGTCCAGGAACTGCTTCGCCCGCCCAACGCTTCCAGGCTTGCCAGTCAAGTGATTCAGAACGGGATTGGGTGGGAAGTTCTTTCGATGCTCCATGGCCTCCTGATGGTAGTGCCTTGGCTGCGCCACAAAAAACGAGAAAGCGTTCGAATCGGACTTGTGGAGTCCAAGATTTAACAAACTGGGCAAGATCGAGGTTGTGTGGATGCAAAAGTTTGAAAGAAAGTGCAAACAAATCAATCTGCTGTTATCGTTATCGATGTTGCTCTAGCTGGGCATATCCTGAGATGAAGCGTGCGAGCGGATTGCGCACAAAGGTGAAGGTCGAGGGATGGGACACGTTCTGGCAGTCTTCTGCCAGAAGGTCGTTGTGCCAGGCCTCTAGATTATGTCGCTGGTAGGTGCCCGCCAACTTTCCGAGGTTCTGCATGGCTCCCCAGCCGACTGCTTTCCAAACATGCAGCAGAAAAAAGGTCTTCCCGTGGCATACCTCATCCTTCAGCCTGGTGCTGGCGAAGTCCGCAGTGAAAGAGCGAGGCTCATACGGTTTGAGCTCCTTGCCGAGCTCAGCTTGCACATAGGGCCAGACTCCATGCCGGGCTTCAATCAAAGCGGGCAAGCACAGCTGAGTGGATGAAAGGCACTCCTCCTTCACTTTGAGCATCAGCCGCCCCAATGCCATGTTCTCCCAGGAATCGGCTTGAGTCATTTGAAGCTGACTTGGTTCCATGTCCTCAAAAGTACGAACAAAGGTGGTTCAAAAACACTGTAAGAACCTTGTAGTTGTGAGCAGCCTGTTGGAGAAAAAAGGCCTACAATAGCTCTATAGGAAGTAGCACGTAGAAACCAGCAAATCGTTTTACAGTGTTCGCATTCAAGCCGCTTTGCGAGACTGTTGTAGCATTGCCGCCACATCGTCACGGTTTGAGGCCGCTACGACCAGCAAGGTGGCAAACACAGCGATCACAAATCTTGCCAACATGGCCTCGTGACAAAAGCTTCAAGGAAATTCAGTGAACAAAAACAACGAGCTACGCGCGCCCATGTAGTGAGCCCAAATTCATCAGTTCCAAATCTCATCAGTGTGCCAAAAGGCCTAAGGCAGGACCGTTGTTGAGTAGCAAAGTCAATATTTGGGTGATAATATAGTGTGGTTTGTCCACACTTGGAGATCGTTGGATCAAAATGCGTTTAATTGGTGATGGCGAAAACAAGCATCGTTGCATCGACTTTCTTTGATGAGCAGCCTATTGCCAATAATAATTCCATTAACTTCTATGACCATAAACAACCCAGTGAGTCCTGGGAACATATATAATAGGAACTGGGGTCTGGTTCCATCAATCCTTCGAACCAGCCAACGGGTTCCAAACCCTGATTGGAACCAGGTACACAAGGCTCCAAAAACAACTCATTGCAGAGCTAAAACAGGCTTGGCACATGTCTTTTTCCACCGTGCGCTCTCCAAATGTCATTGTCTCTTCCGCTTTCTTTTCACAAGGTCCTGCGGTTGCCTAGCAGCAAGACGGAGCAGAGACCGCTTAGAACCAAAAGGGGTGATCCACCAGTAATGATCATGAGTTTTTT
>CAXAMN010022006.1:323108-392557 GCA_963970005.1 Durusdinium trenchii
CAGCCGGCAAATCGCACTCTCGCCTGCATTTCGCGCACTCGACACGCACGATCTCCGCAGAGGGTTGCGCGCACAGCCGGCAAATCCTTAGAACTGCTTAGTCTAATTTTTTGTAATTTTTTCAATGTGAAAAAAATCAGGTTGAAGGTTTCTGCCCATTTTATGTGCTGCGTTCATTAACTCTATTTTGCATTCTCGTTCTGGCGATTACTCAACAAAATCCTGGCTGCTATTTCAAAACACTGAAGCCATTGCGATTGTCGCATGTATTTCACCAAAACAATTAATGGGACAGTCTGCTCTGACCACACAGAAAACTTGTGATAAGACATATGTTTATAGGGGATCACGAGTGGATGGCATTTTTGGCTGTACACAAGTAGATGGAAATGGGGGATTGCATTCCTCTTGCCGGGACCTATGTGTTGTTCGAGAATGCCATCTATGTGTTCCTGAAAAGCCGGGGTGGTTTCAAAGAGAACGAGAGAGAGAGAGAGAGACACACAAATCTCACCTATTGTTCACTGCACTACGGTTCCTACTGTTTGCCCCCTGCTGATCATCGTCCATGGTAGCTTGAGACGCGACGGACACCAAATGCCATCAATCAGTGCACATTCTTACAAAACGACATCCAAAGATCCAAACGGATCAAGCGACATTTGCTGACATTTCTTGCATTTTCTGGCAATGCTTTTGAATGCTTTTGAGCTCTATTTGCATTGTATGCCATCTACTTGTTTCACATTTCTCTAGTGCGGGGGTAGATGGCATGGAAATGGTCTAAACCACAAGAGGATGGCATATCATAGGCTCCCTCCTCATGCCATCCTCATGTTATCCCCTATACACAGAACAGCGCCATGTCAGAAGAGCCATCACAAATAAGATTAGAAAGCGTATATGCCAGCTTTAAGAGGGGGCAAAGATATTTTCATGCAAGACAAAGATATTTGCAAATCTCGTTTCTGGTTCAAGTTTGCAGTGCGGGGCCATCACAGCGATGAACGTGGCTGCTACGGCCACAGGCTGCTTCGGTCAAATGACAGACGCCGACGTTGTCGAGAGGGCTTATAAGCAAAGTGGGATCGCTTCGATTCAGATGTGAAATGGCAGAACGAATTTCTTTTAGTTCCAAGCGATCCTAGCCAGGGCTCGTGGCTGCAAGTGCAAGGCAAACCTTGGGGTGTCGGTTGCCAAGCTTGCCGTGCAGCAGGGCACACCACTAGCTTTGCCATATCCAATGTGAGAACGGAGGCGGGTCTCCAACGCAGTAATTTCAAGAGCCACGCAGCCAACAAGCATCACCAAGCCGCTGTGGCACAAACGGTGGCTGGCAAAACAACCATCGTATCAAAGAGGCTCGCTCCTTCAGAAGCTGAGTTTGAACATCTTCTCCAAAATATCCGAAACGGACAGGCCACTTGCTCTGATCGAAAGGGTGCCCAAATGACGGTGCGTGGCAGAAGCCATGAAGTCATTGGACCAAACGTTCTACCCTTTCCCACTCTCATGACTCATCTCATGTCCAATTGTTTCTAGTGCGCCCGCAGCCATTTAGGGTACTATTCCTCGGATCTTGACCCGCTCCTACCATGATGGAAGCTCCTTGTGCCAAAGACGCCTGAAGAGCGAGCGATCCTGCGAAGATTTCCAAAGGCTGGTCAATGGCGCCCATGTAGTTTTGAAAGAAGCCTTTGGAAAGGATTGGGAAGATGTTCTGGAGTGCGCACGCCATGCAATGATGTGGGCAAATGCTGCTGCTGACACAGACGATGAAGTGATGATCACTTGGATGTTCTGACCACTGTTCGTTTCAGCCACAGTTGTCATTACCCAGTGACTCGTATCGCCTGTGGCTTGCCTGGCAGGACCGTCAACTTGAAGAGCAACTTGAAGGTGACAGAATTCACCAAGCATGAGTTTCAGCAAGCTCTTTGCAGAGTCTCTCGCGCTTAGAAACCCCGACCTTCAAGTGGTGACGGCTTCAGTCTGGCTTTTTGGGCGACATGGCTGAAGCTGTTCTGTGCGACCTCCAGGGAGGCTGCCTCGTTAGTCTTACAAGTAGCGCCTTGTCAAGCTGCTTCGCCCAAGCGCTCAAAGGGTTGCTTCGGCCCAGCCGGTGGCAAGAAGGCTGCTTCGGCCTAGTAGGTCTTGGCTGCTCCGGCCACACCACTGGTAGAATTTTGACTGCTCCTTCCGCGCCTCGGCATAGCGGAAAAGGGATGTGTAAGGAGAGGGCGAATTGCCTACTCACACCGTAGCTTGGGGACGTCCCCGAGGTGCGTAAGGAGCAGCCGAAAAGAGGACGAAATGAAATTACGGTAAGCGGATTGTTGATTCAAGGCTCTTGCCTACTTTCTGGCTGCTCGCACCGCACTCTGGGGACGTCCCCGAAGTGTGTAAGGAGAGGGCGATTTGACTACTCCTTACACAACTATGTGACCAGTTTACTGTAGGCATTGATTTGCTTACGATAATTTTCCCCAATCAGACGAATAAATAATCATATTTCGACGCCAGATCTGGAGGGGATGGGCCCGGTGCCCTCCAACCGGGTGAGATCGGGTTGGATTTTGGATGGAGGCAAGCAGGAAAGCAAAAACAAGCTTCTAGCACCTTGGAAGGAAGGCGCAAGCAGAAGGGAACAAGAAAGGAGCAGCAGCAGCTGAGGATGAAGATGAAGATGAAGAAGGACAACAGGACGAGGACGACGATGAAGGAGACAACCCAACTTGGTATGGGATAGCCGTCTGATTGCCTATACTGAAGACAGCCTTGCCTCCAGAAAGCGGCGCGTCAGAAGCGCGGGCACCCTTGCTTGGTCCTCGGCAGCCAGAAATTGACTTTGCCTGTGTGAGCCCGGAAGCATTTGAGGGCAGCATCAATGGCGACCTGCTGCTTGGAGTAGCGTGGCCCAAGTTGGCGGAAGAATGGCGCGTCAAATGGCAGGAGAAAACGAAATGCTCGGCAAAAAGCATTTGGTGCCAGTGGGCGGCAAAACAACCGACGATGGTGACGATCGCGCGTCCAACCGTGCAGCAAACGAGCCCGAACCCATGCGCTACCATTCTTTGCCACTTGCATTTTACGAAGAAATTGCGCATTGCTATTACGCGAAAATAGTGTAGACATGACACCGAGTGACGCCAGATTCGGTTGGGCATGCCTGCGCACGCGCACAGGCTACGTTGGAATCTGCTTCATCGCAAGGCGCGCTCGCGTGGCTTGGAGAATCGCTTGCTGGAGCTGTTGAAAGAGAACATGCAACTCTCCTTTGTTCTCGGCCGCCTACTCTGAAGCAGTTGGCTTGAAGAAAACGCCGTCTCAGGGCCTCTGGCGGTCCTGACCCTAAGGCCAAGCCGCAGCCCAAACCAAAGGGGAGGGGCAGAGGCAGGGGAGGTGCCCCCCCAGGGCCAAGCCGAAGACCAAGCCCAAGCCAGCGGCAACCGCTCCTGATGATGGCGAAGATGGCGGCCAAGAAGAACCAGAAGAGGAGGAGGACCCCGCTGCAGAGATGACGACCAAGTGTGGGATTCGCTGGAGTGATGGCTGCTTCGGCCACGGCTGCTTCGGTATGGCTGCTTCAGTCATTGGAGCTGCAGCTTTGGGAGAAAAACCTTCGACCTGTCGCCTACATTGGGCGGGAAAAATGATCTGATTGGGAGTGATGCGGTTGCCGGATGTAAGAAAGATGTTTCCCATTCTCGTTCTTCAACATGACGGTTCTCGTTCCCAAGGGGTGTTGAGTACTGGCTACACTCGGATAAAAAGGACAGTGTCATTCCATCTCAGGTATAAGCCAGTCTTGGCGGCAAGACTTTCACATTGTGTCTGTCTACTTCGAGTATAGCTTCTTACTGGGCAGCAATCCCACATGATAGATATTTCATTGTGGGGCCACGGACACTTCACTGCCCTTGAGTTATTTTGTCTTCTCGTTTTTCAACGTGTTTGCTTGAGCACCGTTCGTGATGTACCGGCAACCCACAAACAACAAAAAAAATTACAAAAAATTAGACTAAGCACTTCTAAGAATCGCGCTCACCTGCATTTCGCGCACTCGACACGCACGATCTCCGCAGAGGGTTGCGCGCGCACCGGGCAAATCGCACTGTCGCCTGCATTTCGCGCGCTCGACACGCACGATCTCCGGATCTCCACAGAGGGTTGCGCGCGCACCGGACAAATCGCACTCTCGCCTGCATTTCGCACACTCGACACGCACGATCTCCGCAGAGGGTTGCCTTTTCGATTGACGCTGTTCGCCCCACCCTCCGCCTTAAAGAGAGAATTTATAAAGTGGGGAAATGTTTTCTCATTAGGACATCTCCCGTGGTAGTTTTCCATACTCACACTTGCCTACTCATTGCACGCTTGTTGCATGCTTGCATACTCATTGCATGCTTCCATACTCATTGCATGCTTGCATACTCATTACACGCTTGCATACTCATCACTTGCATACTTACACTTGCATACTTCCACGTGGTGAAAGTGTCAGTGTGTAAGTGTAAGTGTCGAAGTGTCAGTGTTCAAAGGATTTTCCGGAAGAACCCTTCGCAATGCTTTCGGGGGAAAGAGCTGGCCACACTCACTGGCCGCGCCCCTGAACTCTGTGGCTGGGCCGGCTCTGTGTCCGGGTCTTGTCCTCCTCTTGTCCTTGTCTTGGCCGTGCGGGTCTTTTACTCCTCTTGTTCCCCGACAGTTTACTGTTGGGGTTCTATCTTGCAAAAAAGGGCTGGCCACACTGACTGGCCGTGCCCCCGGCTCTGTGGCCGGGTCTTGTCCTTCTCTTGTCCTCTGGCCGCGCTGACCAGCCCTGGACACACTGACTGGCCGCGCGGGGGTGTGTGACTGGGTCTTGTCCTCCTCTTGTCCTGCTCTTCTCGTCTTCTCTTATGACCGAAACATTAGCGATGTCGACGCCAACAAAAATCATTGATAAAGCATTCTTGCTCCTGGGGAGAAGGTAGGGCGTACCAAAAAAAACGTTTTTGACTAATATCGGTCCCAGCGAATTGTTTTGAAACTGTTTGGGGTCTATGCTGGTGTGGCCGGACAGCTGACTTGAGGAATCCGCTTCAGTGCCAAGGTGGCGTCCACGACAGCACCTTAAAGTCTAAAGCTCCGTGCAATAGACGCAGACGTTGAAAGGCCGCTGTTTAAAGGACAGTCTTTCAAAGAGCCTCGCCTTTGAGGTCCTCCTTGATACGCTTCAAGTCCGCTTGCGTGCAAATGGCCACCACCAAACGAGGGTCCATCTTCAAAGCCTCGAGTTCAACGCACTTTTCACATTGGCAAAGGTTGATAGACAAAGTCCTGCGCCGTTGTGCGCGCACTCTTCGTGCTGCCCTCGCTCTCCCTCTTTAACATTGGGACCACTTTGAACTTCACGCTTGGCCATTGCAGGGCGCCGCCTGTTCACAATCTGCAGCTGCGCCTGCCAGAATCCACAGTGTTGTCTTCAAGCCCATGAGCCAAAAGCATCCAAAAGCATGAATAGAGGACAGGGGGATCTCTTTCTACTTTTTGTACCACTATGCGCAGTTTCTCGGACATATCTGTGCCTTGAACTCTCAAAGAGGATTGAAGGAGTAAACCGAAGGTTTCTGCACGACCTAGTGGCTTCTGTTCCAAGCCACGCAAACAGAGAGGGCCTAACACCGGCAAACAAAACTAGAAGCGTCACTTGCAACTTTATCCCCAACCCACCTTACTTCAGCCCTTGAACTTGTTGGCGCGAGATCCCGCCTTCCAAGTCTCCTTGCTTTAGGCGCACATGGGCACCTGGCATTGGCCCTGGTCTCTTAGCAAGTTGAAAATTAATGGATTGGTAAAGCAAAAATACGTAATAAAGCGCGTTGATGCTGGAGCCCAATCTCAGAACGGGACGGTGCGCAAAGGCCAGAAAACTTTCCCTCAGCAGTGGGGAACTCTTTGTTCCACACACTGACGCACCAACACTGTGACTTGCGCGCGGCGCAAAACTTGTGCCTAGACTGGGTCCATGAGCGCTAGAAAGTAGAGCCGAACATGATCCAGCTCAACGGCCATCATGCTTGAGCCCCATGCAAGCCACACCCAACCCGCACTTGCAGCGAGTCGCGGCCAAAGGTCGATTGCTTCATTGAAGTCCGACTGGGCACCAGCGAGGTCTTTTAAGTCAACTCTGGCGCAGCCCCGGTTAAACCTTGGCGTGCAGGAACGCGACAGCGCCCGGTTGGCCAAGCTGAAGAACAAAAAGGTCCTCACCAAGCTCGTGCGCAGTCGCCATCTAGCGCAAGGGCCTGGAATGATGCAAGTGAGGCATGGCAGAGCTGGGCAGAGACTTTGAGGAGAGTCAAGTCGCACCGGACCATGGGTTTAGGTAAGTGTGCTGCTTGTTTTCGTAAAGCGTCTTGAAACAGAAAATCCGAATCTAAACTGGGAAGTAGCCAGCGGAAACTCATGTTGGACCATGTTTGCGTGTTGGTGGCTGTTCTCCTGCGGGTCTTCGGAGCAGATCGGGGCAGGTAGTGGAGCAGGTTGCCGGGCACATACCGGAGCAAGTTCCAAAGCAGGTTCCAGAGCAGTTCTCGGAGCAAGTTGCACAAGAGGCCCCGGATCAGGATTAAGGCCTGCCAGCACCCAACATGTACAGCTTCCAGCGGCTTGCAGTGCTCACTCCGGATTTTCGGCCCACTTGATGTTTTCCGGCGGCTTGTCCAGAATGACTGTGCTGAAGAGCAATACGTTTGCCGGACTTCCCGCCCGCCAACTGTGGGAAGCGTGCGCCTGTCCAGTTGCGGCAACATCCCGGACGTAATATTTCTAGCGCGCTCCTGGGGGCAATCCGCACTCCATCTGCCCTCAAGAACGTGGGCCTCCTTGCTGCAGTGCCGCTTGCTCTTTGGCGACGGTGACGCGCGGCCGTTGCCCCAGCCACCAAAGGCTTCACCCCCCCCGACGGGTCGCGCCACGCTTGTGGCCTCTTCGATTGGGCGCTGCCACCTGATTTTGCACTCAGGGCAAAGCAAGGAATAGACCGGGCGCAGCCAGTCTAGGGACCATAGGCCGGCTCCTCCAGCACCTCACAACCTGCAACTGGATCAGAAGAAGCGATGGAGGGGGAACTGCCGGCAAGGCATCCAAAGTCTGGCCAGCGGTGCAGAAGATGTGTTCCTCTGCCCTTGTTGTCTCCATGGCGAGGCAGCCAAAATGAAGGCAAAAAGATATCTCGTCGGGACTGAGATGGGCGGAGGATCCAAAAACTAAAACAATGGTCTGGAAGCAAGTCGTTTGGGCTTATGACGTGTATTCAGGACAAATTATGTTTCCACAAGTTCCAAGCACGTACTACAAACTTTAAGTATTCCCAAGCCCGCGACGGCTGATAAACGAAGTGTGCAGTTTGGTTGCGTCCCGTGCATGCATTGAGTATTATATACTGTATACTCCATTGGCTCCATGCTGCCTTTGTAGATGCCTCTGCTGCCCCAACCACATCACCACTGTCAAGCAAAGCGCCGCCTAAAGCACCTGCAAACGGCACTGGCTGGATTCGTGCAACAAATGCAGGTTTGACCAAGAATGGTAGTGTTGAAAGACATCTATTTATGCAACAATGTCATGTCTGCCACTGGCTAGCCGCAAGCCAAGGAACAAATCAGTAAACTCACTATATATACTTAGTGCAGGGAAAGAAGGGAAGGGATACTCTTGAATACTTTGGCTCCAAGTTTCAGACACCAACCATCAGCATCCGCCTGAAGATGCATGCAAGCCACTCGCGAGTGACCGAATTTCAAAGAAGCCCGAAAACTGAAGTCATCTGAAGCCAGAGAGTCGGGCAGGGTCCAAAGCAATTGCCTCGGGCTTGGAGGAATGGACATAGATCCAACCAGCGACGCAAGAGTTTCCTTTTTATATATAAACTCTCAACTCCAGCACCTTTTCTTCTCTGCGCTTGCAGGGTGCAACAAGTTGTGGCCAACAGGCCATGCTTCATTGGCCGTCAGGCCACTTTCAACACCCATAACGTCCACCACTACATCAGCTCAAGGCTCTGCGCTCCTCATGAGCAGTGGGTACCACGCACAGCAAGGAATCTTTTCTCTTTTCAACTGTATTGCCTTCTGTAAAAAAGGTAGGGAACATGCCAGCCATCTGTATCACTCGAGCCCGTTGTTCTTGTGTCATCGAAGCTAAAAACTGAAAAGATCCGATCTCCTGGATGTATATCTCCATTACTTTCGCATTGATCCACCTTCCACGCCGTCTAACAAACTCCGAATCCTCGGTACATTGAAGTTGCCACGTCGCTCCGCCAGGTCTGAGCGACCCAGCGTCCAGGGTCTTGTGACCCTGGAGGACTCCGGTTTGCAACGACAATGCACGGAGGATGTCCTTGGAGCGTTGTCTAAATTGTAGCTGTGGAGAACGGCCACAATGGTTGATGCGGCTTTAGATCAGCAAAGGAGATTTCAACCAGCTTGAGCAGATCTGGGATATCCAATTTTGCGCTCTGATGCCGTGCAGCAACAAACCTAGTTTTAGGCTCAAGAAGTGAAAGAAGGGCGAAGTTGTTTGTTCCCAGAGTATCAATTGGCAACAGTAAGTCCTTGCGGACGGCTCCAGTGATTTCACTGGTCCGCAACAAAGAACCCCATCCAAGAGCAAGAAGTCCTGCCATCTCTATCCATCCCCAGCCTATAGCAGCACTTGCCAAGGCATGGCTATATGGTGCTGTGGCCTTTCTTCACGTACCCACGCAAAAGCTAAGTTCCACGCAGGCTGAAGTTGCCGCTTCAAAACAGGCCTGTATGAAGAAATACTGTTCACAGATTCAACATAAATATTATAAGTACGTCCTGCTTCGTACAGTCTTCTTCCATACAGCTGGAGGATCTCGTTTATCCTTTCGACATGCTGCAGTGGTCTCTCAAGAAGGGACCTCAGGTTGAAGCCACAAAAATCACACCAGTTCAGCAGGTCAAAAAGGAGTCGGTCACGATTTCCAGCAGTAGCCTCTGTTACAGGTCTACCTGAAGGCAGCGGAGGCCTCAACAGTCGTGCGGCTTGGCGCGATCTGTCCCCAGGTGTCCTAGGTACTATCATGCCATGGCTACGCCCCAAAAGCTGCAAGCTAACTAGAGACCTCAGGACAAGACATGAAGACGGGAAGGAGAGGCGACAAGGAGAGAGGAAGAAATGGCCTTCGCCGGGAAATCCAAGTGTGCGATCGAAATCCATGGTGGAGCCAGGAGGAGAATAAGCTGCTGGGAGAGATGACGACCTTGGCACCGGGAGCCACGCAAGTCCATGAAGGCGGCCGGTCTGAGAAAAGACTTCAAGTCCATGAAATCCATAAAGTTCACAGACAAGCCTGACCCAATTCGAGGCCCAGCGACGAAGCTTTGGAAGCGAGCGCAGACACTGAATGTCTTCGTTTGAAAGGCCTCCGAGCCGTGGAATGCTCCATGCCTGTCGTACTTCACGATCCCTGGTAGGATCATCTGCTGTATTCAACCTGGTAGGCACGAAAGGCAGTGTAAAATAAATGCCAGCAGCCACGCAGGTGGCACCAAACTTTCTCACAAAAGGAGCTAAGGCTCTGCTTGAAGTCCTTCCTTTTGAAGCTGAACATCGAACAACATTGGAGTCCACAAAGTTGACGACTCAAGGGCTGAAGGTGAACGAGCAAGCTTTTCACTCAATCTGACAAGACTCTTCATCTCCAAAAGGTTTATATGCCGAGGGGTCGAAAAAGACCAAACATCTTTCATCCTCCAGTCAGCAGAAGTTGCAACGAAGTTTACCAGCTGATTCTCCAAGCCGTCGGTCTTGTAGTCGTCATATTCAAGGATACTCCTCTGACGGCTTTTCACCGCTTCGAAAAAGCATAGGGCTATCTGAGCAGCTAGTTCTTCAGTGTAGGAGGCAGAGGCTTTGGTGAACTTCCCCTCAACAACCACATGGGAGTGGTCCCTAGAGCATCTCTTTTGAACATGTGTCAAATGCATGTTCACTGCCATGAACCTGAAGCTCTTCTGGTGTGGTGACCCAAAAGCGCAGGAGTCGGATCTAACTGTGTTGACCCGAGGTTTGCTTGCAATCGCCTGCCACGGAGGTAGGAAACGCATCAGCGAAGTCCATGGTTGCTCTATTAGCCCAGGAATAAAAAGGCGCCATGCAATGTGCAGCAAAGACAACGCTCGCAAGGCCAGCAAATTACCAGTCAGTGTTTTTGGACATTCAAGGCTCAGCCCATAAGGATCATCTCTTGTCCTCAAAGCCGGCCTCCTCATGATAGAAAAAGTAGCGCAAACCGGTTCCACCATGATGCTGCCCAAGTTTCCACTGACCAACATATAGCTCAACCATGCCACGACTCTAGTCAAAGTCATATTCAGCTCGCCACTATAGGAAATGTCGACCGGAGGCCCAACTCGCATGCCCAACCGAGCAGCTGCTTGTGACACTCTTGCTGATCCTGCGTAGACCTCAATGAAATCATACTGGAAGGCCAACTGCTTGGATGGGCCCGGCTGGAAGGAAGACAATGTGTCATATTGAGTTGTATCATCAACTGCTGCTTCATCTCTGATCCCAAGCCTATCAAGCAGAATCTCATACTGAGTTTTCAGCCTGGAATAAGCACCTTTTGTCTTGCGAGACCTCCACAGCTTTTCAACTACCGTGATCGGGACATTGGCTGATGTAATCGCCCCCTTCTCCTCAGAGGCGTCTGTAGCAAAAACTCGCCCCTCGAAAAGCGCACCAACGTCTGCAACTGCAAGCAATGCCAGGACTGACATGACAGTCAGCTCATCTGCTACGGAACGTGGAAGGCGCACTATACGAGGATGCTCACTTTCAACCAACGCTGCATCGACAAGGCGGTGAGTTGCAGTGAAGATGCTCATCAGCGGTCGTCTATACATTGCTATAGATGTCCAGGCTCCAACAACGCATAGGTGCAGCACATCTGTAGTCTGGTTAAGTTGACATAGCTGAAGAGTCAACCAGCTCATAGCCAACCGTTTGCATATTGGAGCTCCAACAGTGGCGACACCCTTGCGTGCTGCTCTGTCGGATGTGTTGATCTCAGCTCCAATGACCTTGGCTCTTTCCTCTCCAAGGACATCTTTGTGGGGGGATCCAATGATCTTGTGCTCCTCATAGACCTCCTGGCTAGAGGCGAAATGTCTGAAAGCTCTGCTATCTTGGGCGGACGTCCCTCTCTTCTCACATGACATGCAGAAAAAATCATCAATCACAAGGCCTTGACAAACTGGACCTCCATGAAAAGGCACATTTGCAATAATCCTATCACTGTCAGCCAACAGGCCTCTAGTCTTGAGAAGGTTCTCGTGCGCAGCTGTTGCAACCTCGACTCCTACATGGTCTCCCTGGAAAAGCGACTTGAAGCATACATGCACATTATCAAGCAGCAAAGAAGGACGCGTAAAGAATGCATCTGACCCACCATCAAGTAGGCCGTCTCCGCCATCCTCCCTGCTTGCTCTTGGTCGCTCCTTGTTTTGACTGATGAAGCAATCAACCGCATGAAGCCCATGTAGAGAAGATAAAGGCACCTTGGGACCAACAGCATTGCATCGAGCCTTTTCTGGAGTCACCCAAAATTGATGATAAAAGTCACGACGATCTGTGGCATATATTTTCAGGCATTCAGTCCGCGGGTGTAGTGCAAGATCGACCAGATCGCTTCCGGCAGGGAGATTTCGCGATGGACCAAGAACCTTCCCTTCTTGCGAGTTCATTCCCCGCCGATCACCTATTTGTCTATCATTGTCAATGTCTTTGAAGTTGTTGAACGCCCTTGTCAATGACCACTCGTCGGCTGCCTCATTGCTGATAAAAAAGGAGCCCACGTGAGTCCCATAATTAGGCCAAGCAAACAATCTCATCCTGTGCATCAGAGATTTTGGGATATTCCCCTTGCCGTGGGATATAACCATTTCTCAGCAGCTGAGGCATTCGGTATGCCATGCGTAGCCCATCATCAAGGTGATCTGTCGCATCAAAGAAACCTGTACCCACCAAACAAAGTCTGTAAGCATTCAAAGGCCTATATGGGTTTGTATTTTTTTAAGGTTCCCGGGCCGGGATGTTTGACTATGGGGTATGCTTCGGAGGTATGCTTCGGGGGTATGCTTCGGGGTATGCTTCGCGCAGTGTGAAGACTAAAGTAGTAGCATTTCCAGATGGTATGCTTCAGGGTATGCTTCGGGGTATGCTTCGCCTAAGTCGAACATCCCAGCCCTACATAAACTGGACACCTTAAAAAATGACAAGCCCATATGGCTGCAGCTCTGGAAGGACCTCATTTCGAAGTGGGACTTCATGACAACCAAACATGCGGCTGTAGGGCCCTTGGGCTCCAAGCTTTGCCAGGCTTTCAGACAGTTCTCCCAAACGTGCAACTAATTGAGGAAACTTTCGGCCACAGGCAAGAGTCTCGAACACCCCTGAATCTGGGCCGTCGGCCGCTATAATGCCCATCAACTTTTTGTAGATGCTCCGATGAGTAGAGGAAGGGCATCTCGACAAGAGCCTCTCGTTGGGGAAAGATCCCAAACCTCCATGCCAATAATTCAACGCCATCGCAGCAATATGAAGGACTCGCTTGAGATGAAGACGTCTTCTAGCATGAAGAGAGAGACATGCCGGCATCCTGTTGAAAAGGCCAGTCTCAGGGACCGGAACAGGGAAAAGCGACGAAGTCGAGACTGAGTCGTCTCGAGGCACATGTAGAGAAGACTTCAAAAACGCTGAAAATGGAGTTCTGGTTCGCAACACATTTCGTAGAAGGCCAGCACACCACTTCCAAAAAGTAAAGGTCTTGGGCACCTTCGTGAACAAAAAGTCTTTGAGGCCACCATCTTCTGCTTCCGGGACCTTATCGGGGGAGACGTCATAGTTCTCACCCTTCTTCTGAATTCGAACTGTCCTAGGTGAGCTATTCAATCGGGAACCATGAAACTCACCCGGCATGCAATGATCTCGCTCGGTCATGAAGAGGTCCCCTGCGCCGCCTTCGGGCGCTTTGGAAACCTGGGCTTTCTCTTCGGAGAGCCTGTCTGTCCTCCTCCATCTGTCTCCTTCTTCACAACCGAAGCCTTTGCCTTTGCTTCGGGCTTCTTGTTGGCAAGGATCTCCATGTCCTTCAAATAGCTCAATGTTGTGGCTGTCCATGAAGGCGGAATCAGTGGTGAGAACGTCCTTCCTGTTGCTGTGACATTCAATGACCTCTCTTGGAACAACTGTATTGGCGGCTCCTCGATCAAGCTGATGAGATAAGCAACACCCCAATCGCCACCGTCGAAGTTTGCTTGTTCGACTGCCATAGCAAGCCAAGCCAGGATCTCCTTGACCCCCGCTATGTCTCCTTGTGCTGCAGCATCTATTGCATGTGCAAGAATCCATTGAACTAACCCCAATGTCTTCTGGTTCCGATAGCCTCCAACCTTTTCGAGATACTCCAGGAAGGAGACCGCCCCAAGCTCTGCCTCGGTCTTTGGAAGGACTCGTCCTGGGTGGAGTCGCTTGTGCACTTGCTGCATCATCAGCAGGAAACAGTTTCCCGACCTCGCTGCCAAATCTGCTTGCAGTTTCTCTCTCCGTTGGACCCCTTTCGTAGACCAGACCTGCCTGCAGGTCCACAAGAGGATCTCCTGAATGAGACACCAAGTGAGCCACTAGTGAGGTCAACGCTGTCGATTGTTGAGCCAGGGCATTCACTATGACTCCTTGTGAAGGCTCTCCATTTCCCACAAGCAATGCGTTGGGTTCTTCTGGAGGAAGAGGGGCCAGAGCCCGCTGAAGCTGCATCTGAGACATCTTTGTTTTCGGAGGTGGACCCACCAAAGCGAGACTTTTTGCCACTGTAGATGGAGGGCCAGCCTCTCGCCGGACACTGCCGGCAACTTGCTTGTCTTGCCAGTCTGCTGACCTCCTGCAGGAATGGCAGAGGTGGGAACGTTCCCCTGCTCGAGAAGGTCCGTCTTGCCGCCAATAGCTGAACCTGAGAGGAAAGCGCGGTCATCTGCTCGAGAAGAACTGCATTGGTAATCCTCTTGGGGGCGCTGCTTTCTTTGCACCTTGCTTTGCTTTCGGAGCACTGCCCGGGTCTTCTTGAGCCGAGTAAAACCCCGACGAAGCTTCCTGTCTCTCAGTAATCCACGCCACGACCGGCTGGTTCAACGCTTGCAAATCAGGGATACATCCTGGATGCTCATCATGGTACGGCACGACCTCGATGTCAGAGTCAACAACTGGGTCGTACTGCCTCACAAAATTGAGCAGGTCATCGGTCACATCAATGACATCCACCATGCCAGCTGCATTGAAAGGCACGGGGGTTCCATCATCAGCTTCCTCGACCAATGGGACCTCCAAAGCAACTCCTACACCCAGCCAGGTGGGAGCCATCTCTGCTGCATCGACGTCCTCAAACATGCTGGGAGAAATCACACCATGAGGGATGCACAAAAGGAATCCCCCCTCTCTGCCCAACAAAGGAAGCCCATATAGTTCCGTCACTGCTCCTGTAATGTGAGGGGACAAAGTGACCACCAGGAGCGAATAGTCACTGTGCCCTGCTGCAAACCTCACTTCATGCCGCTGCATTGATATAGCGGAGGCACGCTCGTCCCGAGAGCAGAAAACCTGAATCTCTGTGATGGATGGGAATCCCTGGTAAATGACACCGTCAGCACCAGCCTTCGAAGAGCTCAACAAAGAACGTAGTTCTAAGATCTTTCGAACTCTGATCGGTCCAGCCAAGCGGCTATGCCTCACCACAATCCAATGAGTGTCAGAGAGTGAGATGGGATCTGCCTGAGTATACTCGGTGTGTGTAGCGTTCGCTGCCCACGCCCAGAAACCAGCTCTCCAAGCTCGAACGATGCGATCCTTTGGATTTCCGACCACAGACGTGATCTTTGCTGATGCTAAAGCGAGAGGCGAGAGTCTCACCAAAGTCGGAGTCAACAAAGTCGGAGTCTCTTCCTCAACCAGCTCCCAATAGAAATCACAGGAGAAGACTTGGAGGAGGTAGAGGATGAAGTCGAGGATGCCAAGGACGACCTTTCCAAAGCTACACTCAATCTATTCAAAGCCTCAATCAAATGTCCAACGTCCTCCTTTGTGACCGGTGTGCTCATTCACCTCCTCTATAGGAAGCAAGTCCTGCTCTCTTCTCTAAAGCCGATGGCCTCAGCAAATCCAAGCCGGGAGAAGCCTGAGCCTGAGTGCGTAGAGAGATGGACGAAGCAAGAGGAGCAGGATGGCCCAAGTAGAACCAAAAGTAGATCGCTCCCAGCAGCGCAACCAAGATGCCAAGGGAGACCCCTGAAAGAAACCAGGGGAGGCAAGAAGATGAGCAATGGAGGGGGCAGGAACTGCGAGCAGACAAGTCAGAAAGGACCTTGGCAAGATCCGAGACCGACTGAAGAGACCACATTCCTTGAGCGGAAAGGTGCAGAATCGTCACCAGTTTTAGGTCAGCATATATCAATTTATACAGTTCATGGGCCACGTTTTTGAGAGACGCACACTTCTCGCATCGCTCACTGCTCCAGCCACATCATCAAGGTCAAGCCTTCACCGAAGGTTGCCAAACGCCTCTCTTGACTGAAGTGCAGCATCCGGACTCCTTTCGACAACTGCTCATTATATCTCATTATCACATTTCGCATCCTTGTGCTCTGAATTGTGAAGCCCCTTCGGCCAAGGACAGCTTCGGCCTGGCGGCTGCTCGGGTCGACCTGGGCAAATCGGCCGCGACAGTAGCTTCTTGTTACTATATATTTGTTACTAGTAGTATGGCCAGGCCAGGAGCTACTAGTAGCGTCCTTGCTCCTAGTAGCGATGCCCTCGTTACTAGTAGCTTCTTGTTCCTAGTATATAGTAATTTCAGCAGCTACTAATGATAGATTCACGTACAGTAAAATGCAAGGCGTGCAAATGTCATCTTTGATGCTTTGGCACCATTGCGATATGCGTCTTACATCGTCTTACCACGTCTCAAGCCACACGGTTCTTTTCATAGCGCGGGATGCTCCGTGTTGGGAAAAGTGGAGTTCACATGCCGGTTCACACCTGGCTTCTCGGATTCGCTCAGTCAAGCTCGGAGGTCACGGTGGCGCTGATCACACTCGAGACAACGCTGAAGGCGGCGAACATACAAAGCATGCCCACGCCCAGGACCACCGAGGGCATCCCACCATCGGCGGCCATGGCAGCGCTTGGAGTCAGGAGGATGGCTGTGGGCACGGCCGTGGCGGCCGTGGCGATAGCATCAGGTGCACCTCGAAGAGGTGAAGAAACATTGATGAAGGCGCTATGAAGAGCCAAGCATACCAAAAGCGCCAAGCACAAGGTCAGGAGCTTGGAAGGGCGCGCCATGTCTTTGAGCGATGAGATCCGATGGCAAGCCCAAATGCTGAGCCAAAATGGCAGGTGAATTCCCTCGAGCTACAGCGACCGGCATGTTTATGACTGTTTACATATCAACCCCGCGACAGGATGATCAATCTAGCTGTCTCGCTGTGAAAGCATCGTGATCAAAACTGGGCCCTGGACCATGCAGTAGCCTGATGTAAATCTAGAGCCAGTGCTTCGCTGCAGTCGGTGACAACCTTTGCCATGCAGGATCATGCCAAACATCCGGCTAAAATGGTTGTCACCAGCTAGTTTTAGAAATTTCTTGCCTCATGACAAGAGGGCTTGCAGCAAACGAGCATCAACGAGTTATGAAACTCCAGCCGCCTTGAGACTAAGTGGGCATGTTAAGATCTTGACAAATTGTGCTTCACCTCCTCGCAACTTTGCTTTCGCTCGCGTGATGTATGCAGACCTCATGAAGCTGAGTTCAAAGCGAGTCCAGGGCGCCAAAAGCGACAAAGGCAGAATGCAATCACAGGGCCACATCACAAAGCATCTCAAAACACAAAGCACAGTGCCATCTGGAAACTAAAACAAGCAAACAGGCTTCCCTACGCCATTGCAACTGAGGTCCTCGCACATTCAAAGGATCAAGGCGCAATGCCTCAGCACATCTGGCTCTGACATGATTCTCACAAACGAGACGCAAAAAGGGGTCTGGTCCAGCTGCGGGTTCTTGATCTTTTAGCTTGACCGCCCTCTTCATCCCTCTTCCCTTGTGGTACCTGTGAACCTTGAAACAGCTTGAGCCCAAACAATCCTGAAACACGTTGTTCATGGAAAGGGGCTATATGAGTTGGTACGAGTTGGGATGAGAACCGATCTCATTCTAAAACCAACTCAACAGGCAGAACATTGAAGGACTTCAACTCTTGACTTTCGCCTCGCTGGCATCGGCCACCGCTTCTTCCAACTTCTCCCTCGGTTAACGACAGGGCCACAGGGCCAGCTGGGCCCACACCACTCTGGAGATGTGTGAAGCATGATGAAGCTGTCTGGAAATTATCTGGCAATATCTCACTCAGGTGAAAGGAGGCAGGAGGCCCCTGTTGCTGAACTGCAAGCGCTGTGGAAAGCAACCAAATTTGCAAGCTTATAATTTTCAAAATCATTGGCTGATCCCAAAGGCTGACAGTTGGACAATCCTCGAGCTATGCAACGAATGCCCACGGAAATCTAGGATCCTCACTGCAACCTTTTCGCTTCTGCACGAGCAGCCCAGCCTTGATGTTGGATGACAGGCATAGCCAAGCTGGCATGGAATCTGAGGCACAGGCAAAAGGGAACTTTTTCCTGGGAAGGGCAGCGCGAAAAGCAAAGCAGCCCACCGATGCTACTTTTGAGGTTAGGTTCCGCTCGATCTGTTCAAAATCAGAACCTGTACGAACCTGTAATTGTAGAGCTTGCTAAGGCTGCGTCATTCAACCGCAAAGCTGCTGAGCAATCAGCAATGGTGCCTTCCTCGGAGCCATTAGGCTGGACATGGCTTGCAACTTTGGTTCTCCAATTCACTGACAGCATCTGCTGTGACTCCAACTAGATCTCCAAGCGCAACCTTCGCCTGTGCCCGCATGGCATATAGTTCAGCTAGTTCCTCATCAGGATCATCTACGAATCTACACGCTTCATCACGCTTCGAATTCTCCCGACTCGGTGGGTCTGGAAACGGTTGAAGCCAACGGTCGGTTGAGTCCGAAACTGTTTCTCTTCACTCGGCAGTCCTCAATTTCCGATCTGTCCATGCCCTGCGCTTCGGGAGGCGCCTTCACCTGGAATGGTCGAAAACGCATTCACGCCAATGAGCAAATTGCAAAAATGAAGCTACATAATGCAGTCATTGCATAGGGGTGCACGTTTAATTTGAGTTGTTTCATTCTTTTCGGGATCTTTTCAAAAACATTGGACTATATAGAGCAGTTTTCTTATTAGTACCTAGCTAATTACAGCAATTTCATGTCCTTAGCTGGCCAAATACATTGGAATAGTGCAGGTTTCATATTAATTGCTAGCTGATTAGTGTAGGTGTCAGAGAAAGTCCTACGTTAGCAGAGAAACAGTAAAGAGAAAGAGAACCAGCACAGGAGGCATATATGATTGGTTAGAAGTTTATGCCCCGGGGAGTTCACCTTAAAATATTGATTTCGTGGCAGGCGCGGGTGTCGGAGATGAAGTGCAGATTTCGTGGCGCGGGGGGTTGGGGGGGCACAGCGCCCCCCCCAGTAGCACACCAGATCCAAAGGTTAGAAAGCACAAAAATGGAAAAGCAAAAAATAAGAGAAAGGAGAACAGCTGCCAAAGCAGAAAAGCAACAAAAGCAAAGAGCAGAAAAACAAAAACACAAAAAGCAGAAAAGCAGCAGAAGCAGAAAAGCAGCAAAAGCAGAAAAAGCAGCAGAAGCAGAAAAGCAAAAGCAAAAAAGCAACAACAGCAAAACCGCAGCAGAAGCAGAAACGCAGCAAAAGCAGAATCCGAAAAGAAAAAAAACATCACGAAAAAAACGCCTCTCCATTGCATAGTCATGGCATAGTCATTGATATGCAGTCTGCCTACTGCATGCCACTGAGCATAATTAGCCATGAACTATCGACCTTTTCATGCAAACATGCCATATTAGGGCCTGATTTCAAGATCAGGGGGCTGGGAAGTGGCAGTGTGAGTTCACTCCAAGCCTGCGTCAAGGTAAACGTGCCATCTGTAATTTCAAACTTGAATTCATCCTCACCTGCTGCAATGGAACCGGAAGTGAGTGAGGCCCACGTCATCATGTAGTCTGTATATATAAAGTGTATATACATGCAGTCATACCGACAATATTGATTGCAATAATGCAAGTTAGAGCACCACTCTGAAGGTCACACCCTCCAAGCAAAGCTAAGCAATATGATGCTGCCACAGCCCCGCCCAGCTGGATGTTTCATCGATGGACCTGGTACACCTTCAGTGTCGCGACCATCTCCATCCGGTGAATCTCCAGCTTCCACAGCAGAATCAGGTACACCTGCCAGAAGCATACTCTTGGTAGGTCGAATGCTTACTTTGCTCTACCACAAGCTAGTCGCCTAGCAAGCATCGAGTCCAACAACACATTGGAAAGCCAGGTGCTTGCAGAAGCACAGAAGCACTTACAGCGAACAGTAATAGCTTCCTAGAAGAATCATGCAACATCACCCTGCCTTCATCGGATGCAGCCCCAGTTTCTTCTTCGGATAGGGGATCAAACAAATCTGAGAAACGATCGGAGGGGTCATCCAGCGCAAGCTCATCCTCAAGCTCATCCATCTGCTCCTCAAGGAGGTCCGATCACTGGAACTGATCCGGCTTTCAATCGCTAGTAGGTTGGAGGCCATCGCTAGTAGGTTACTGACAAGGTTGCGGCCAATCGACGACTTACTATCTCGTAGGTGAAGCACTTGGCAAGGGAAACCGAACACATCTTTAAACACTTCTTGGGATTGGGTCTCCTCCTCTGGAGAACCCGCAGTTTGCGATTCAGACTCAGACCTCAGCTTTTGGAATGGCATCTCGACTGCTTCGTGAAGGAACTGAATTGTTTGCAAGCCAGGCAGCTGAGTCTTTTCCTGCCTGGGGCACTCAGGCCAAGCCGCTAATCTTAAGTGACAATGACATGTGTGAATCTGAGCCTCTTCTTTCGTTCCTTGGACTGGGCTACCACTGTGTGAAGCACTTGAACTCGGTCAACCTACGACTGTGGGACTGTGGGCCACTTTTGATCCCCTTCTTGAGGTCTGGGGCTTCGGGCCACTTTGTTCTTTCGTTTATCCTGCACGGACAGGTTGACGGCAAAACGTTGATGATCATAGATGGCATGCGCTTCGGAAGTGAGGGGCGTCTCCTTGGACTTGCCCCGCTTCTTCTTCGCCTTCATGCTGCTTCTTTTCTCCTAATTTGTATGCGCCGACAATCAAACAAATTATATAAGTCAAGGAAACAGCATAACACCAACACCACCCTGAATGCACTCATTCCAGTTTTCAGGTCGTCAACCCCCCAAAAAGAAACACTTGCTCCACACCTCCCCCGCGTCGTTCCCACGTAGGGCTAGCCTTGGATTTGGACACCAAAAACACACAAAAAAGGTCAACATTGGTGTCTTGCAAAGGAAAGGTGAACGGGAAGCTTCTACATCCAAGACTCACACATGTACACAACAGCTCGGTCGCAGTTTTCCAGTGCTGCTTGGTGATCTCCTCAACTGTAGCGCAGTTGAGGCTCCAGGGGAAAGAAGGTTGCGGCTTATTATGGCACGGACCGAGCTTGAGCAATGCAGCACCCAAGCTGGACATGGCGAGTCTGCATTCAGCCTCAAAACTCAAAACAGGTCAACAGGTCGTAAATATCCTCGCTCACAATATCTTGCTTCCGCTATTGCCCGGTTTTCATGGATGTTCTAACAGATCTATGGTCTGAGCACCCAATGAATAGCGTGAGCTATCCTAGTCCTGCGTCCAGTTATAGGAGCTAACTTAGCCTGTAGGGGCACAGAGCGGGCTAAAGAACCCAAACCCTAGCTACTAGTAGCGTCCTTGCTACTAGTAGCGGACTCTGAAAACGGCTCTGAGCTCTGAGAGACACGCATCCAGTGAAAGTGCTCGTTGGCAGTCGTCCGCTGCTTCTCGATAACACTTCTGATGCCTTGGGAGGGATCTTATCCTGTCGACGGTGAAAAGTATGGTGCCACACACCTTGCTCATAAACAACTGCCCTCCCTTGACTACAAAAACAAACATCACTCAGCTGTCAAACAAACTGTAATTGGTGCACAGGCAAGCAGCAAGCGAGCCCGCCCACGAGTTGCCCATGCCGTTGCCTAATTTGGAGTTGATCCGCGTTACGATTTGCATCATTGGAGGTGCGTCCCTTTGAGAGTGGCATTCGCTGACTTGTGCACACTGAACTACTTTCTGATCTGAAGGCTTTAGCCTTCACTGGCATTCACTGGGTGCTGTGCACTGTCAGGGATGGCTTGCAAAGCTGCGCTGCAATCCAGCTCACAAGCTGCGAAAAAGCCCAGTTCTTGGCAGCACGACAGGCCACTTGGTTGGGTAAGGGCCCGGGAAGGGCAATATTGGTCAAATTCAAGGATCAACTTGACAGTATTTTCCGATCATTGAACCTTTCGCCTTTCGCAACATTTCTTAAAACGTTAGATTCTACAACACAGCACCCCCAGACTTTCCAGGGCTTCTGATGCAAGAAAGGCCCGGGCGAAGTTGAGCTTGCCCGCGGATGAGCATGGCCTTTCAAACAAAGTGGACATGAAGACTGCAGTAGTACATGCAGCCGCCCAGGTGCAAACATGACGCTAATCGATTTCAATGCTTCAAGCCTCTCAATCCCATGTCAACGGGGGGTAAGCGGAGCTTGCGAAGGAATTTCAGACTGGGAGGCCGGGAGGTCGTTTTGGCGACGTCCGCTTAGCTTGAAGCAACGCCCACCTAACCTTGGGGCACCGACACCTCTCCTTTATACTCTGTCATTGGAAAGTGGTCGGGCATGATTGGGGGCTTTCCCAGACTCAGCGAAACATAGAGAAGCATCGAAGTATGCACCACTGGAACCTACAATGTGACTACAGCTTCCTGCAGAAAGTCCTGACATCTAAACACGTTCTCACCAGCATATCCCCATACATCATGTGTAGCAAGTCTTTCTCGTCGTCGTTTCCGTCCAACAAAATTGGTTTGAACAGGTTGGAGGCTACTACATACACAAACATGGTGCAGGGAAAGAAACATATTCGGGCAACTCACCGCATCACAACCAATTCCATAACACAGTTGCACAATTCATTGCTATACATCCCAAAAAAAAAGGTTCCCTATCCCAAGATACAAGTATACATAGAAAAATATGGCCAAACCAACCGATATTTGTCCAACCCACGATCTTATGATCTTATGCCTTGCCATCTTCATGTATACAATGTATTACCAGCCGAACAAAAGGTGCAATTAGTCAGCATGGTATAGCATCGGCTTCAAGAAGCACAACAAACCTCACAGTCTCGAACAAAAAATTCAGTACAGAAGATATTATTTATCTATTTTTGGGCAACGTCCTAAAACGAACGAATTTAAGGGCAAAGCCAATGTTGTACCCAGACTAACTTGCCTGCGCAAGGCATTCTGAGAACACCAACCATTTCTGCGAACTGCTCCACAGGTAAACAAGTTTAGCGCAAACCTTGGACAATAGCGAGAGGTGTTTCCAAACAATCATAAAGCGTCTACAAGTCTCGCATGGGTTCTGCGAAACCCAAAAAAGATCTAGGAAGGGCAATCCAGCTCCTTGCGCTGGTTGCACGCCCTCTTCGTTTTGCCTCAGAAATTTTTAGTTTTGCCTTATGACTTAACCTTGTCCCTTCATATCCAAAGTATACAGCTATCGCATATAGCGGGTTTATGATATATACAAACCATTGATTATAAATTTGCACAGCGTGGCTTAAACTCACGGTCTCTCTTTTTTGGCATCTGGCGGACAGGGGATGTTTCAGTTCGAAGCACAGCGCTGGGAATGAACGCATTTCGCTCCATGCTTTTCCAGACCCGGGTTCGGCGTGATAAAAACGAAGTGCGCGGGTACAAAGATTCAGGTCTTCAATGTATGAAAACCACCTCCCACCCATCCCTTGCTTGAGGCGGCGGTCGCTGTTCATATATTCAGTGCACTAATACTTAAACTACGTCATAGAATTGCAACTGAATGAGCATAATACATCTTCAGGGTACATACGCATACGCGCAACATGCACAGTCAGAAAGTGACAGCGTGTTACATTCACACATGTCGACATGTTAAACAATTGAAGTAGACTTGTACATGAAATCAAATCTTCTCTGGAGATTTGATCGAAAATGTTTCGACAATTTCCGAAAATTCAGAAACAAGTTTTTGAACGTGTTCAGGCGCGTGGCACATTGTACGAATTACGGGCCGCCTAGCATAGGCTTCAAGGTCGATGTCATAAACCGCTACTAGACTTTGTCTAACCGCAGTCTTATGACTTAACCTTGTCCCTTCATATTCCATGTATACAGCTATCGCATATAACGGGCTTACAATTTTTAAACAAACAAATCATTCATTACATATTTGCACAGTGTGGCTTAAACTCACGGTCTCTCTTTTTTGGCATCTGGCGGACAGGGGATGTTTCAGATGCTTTTCCAGGCCATGCGTAGGTCTTTTCATTTCCCCCCATCTGCTTCAGCATCTAGGTTGGACTTGACGAGACCGTGAGTTAGAGGGCATGCAGGTGTGACAAAACCGAAAGGTTTCATCCATTCAAGCTCTTTTAAAGTTCCCCTGCTGGTGTGATCGGCAACATTCGAAGCAGAAGGAACTCGAGCTATCCACAACATGAACTGGTCTTCGGAGGCATATTCCAAGGCAAGGATAAGTTTTCTCCACTCAGGCTCAAGTGACGTCCCCTTGCCCAAAAGGTCCTGTGACGTCTTCTTCGGAGGCATCTTCCACAACATGGCTCAACGACCTCTTTCATTACAATCTTCAAGCTCCCAGAGGCATCAAAGCTCAAGGCAGGGTCTCGCTTTGCTCGGGTGGTGATCATGCTTGCGAGACACGCAGCAATCCCAAGACGCATATGATGCATATGTAAGCCTGTCAGCCTCATAGGCTGCAATGCACTTATCCACAAGCGAATCTCCTGGCTCGTAATTTCCTCTCAGGTCAAGTCCAGTGAAGCGTTTCTGCTGATCTTTCAACGTTGGGCACGTTGTTCAGCTGGCGCATCCGAGGCCTCGACAATTTTTGCAGATCAGTAGGACAAGAACAAAAACAATAGAAACCAACAAGCAGTGAACAAGCAATGAAGTATGAAGAAACAGCAGCAGCAACCACGAGCAGAATCCATTACTTCTCTGCACTCAGCCCTTTGTCTTCCCGTCGATGATTAGCTGGGTTGCCCTTAGCAGAGCTTCGTGCATGTTAGTATGGTGATCGCTGTGGCGACAACCAATGAGTTTGGGTATATACCCCAAGGATGGTTAGGCCATTGAAAAGCAGACACTTTTTGATGTACTAACTTTGTAGAAGCAGTTCTTGCTGACACCCTTTCCGTACACACCCTCCATTTTGCCTTTATAGATTCTGAAGGTTGCGGTTAGACAAAGTCTAATAGCGGTTCATGACATCGACCTTGAAGCCCATGCTAGGCGGCCCGCAATTCGTACAATGTGCCACGCGCCTGAACGCGTTCAAACACTTGTTCTTGAATTTTCGTAAATTTTCGAAAAATTCGATCAAATCTCCCGCAAAGATTTGATTTCATGTACAAGTCTACTTCAATTGTTTAACATGTCGACATGTGTGAATGTAACACGCTGTCACTTTCTGAATGTGCATGTTGTGCATATGCGTATGTACCCTGAAGATGTATTATGCTCATTCAGTTGCAATTCTATGATGCAGTTTAAATATTAGTGCACTGAATATATATGAACGGCGATCGCCGCCTCAAGCAAGGGATGAGTGGGAGGGGGGTCTTCATACATTGAAGACCTCTTGCTGTTGTACAACATTGAAAGTGGCAACCGCATTCGTTCGGGGCAGCGGGCAGCTCAGTCGGTTGGGTCGAATCCTGATTGTGCTCGGCACTCTTTTGATTGTCATCTTATTCTGGCAGTGTTTGATGCTCCTGAAGTTGCTTGGGGGTTTTGCGTCCTGAACATGCATTTGGAGGAACTTGACTCCGAGACAGGTGGTGGTCTAGGCATTGACTCGCGTGGGCCCTACCCATCGAAACGACACCGGGCAAACAGGCTCAACCGGGCAACTGGGCAAACCGGGCAACCGGGCGCGCCCCAGGAGTGGACCATACCCCCAAAAACATCCAAACCAAACACATGCGACTCGGAGTCACGCCTCATGAAGCTTGGGTTCCAGAAGAAGTGCAGAGGTGCAAGCCTTGGCCACCTCCTCAGCCTCCAAAGCCAAGCCTCGGCGACTAGTCGAGGCCGTTCATTCGTTGGAATCTATGAAGTGGTTTGAATGCGACCAGTATTCCTTTCCAGTCTCATCTCTTCTAGGCTGGAGGGCATTCCTAATAGGTTGGAGGCCATTCCTATTGGGTTGGAGGCCATCGCAAGTGGGTTGGAGGCCATCGCCGGACCCTAAAAGCCCACAAACTCAGCTGACTCAACGACAGCTCTTTTCAGCTCTTTTCCTCTCTCAGGACTCAGGACTGTCCGTACGGAAGCGTGCCTTCGCACATTCACGGATCACTTCAGCTTCTTTGCACCAAACACCCTGTGTGTCGCACGAAAACTCCCAAGCAAATGCCCATCTTTTGAAAGTGTCACACTGGCAAAGTCAAAAAACATCATCCTTTGGATGAGTTGATCCCAGTTGATCTCTTGTAGGATTTGGCCAGTCGGATCTGCGGCCCATCTTGTCAGGCGGCATGATCCAGGCTTGGAGTTGTACAAAAGCCACGAGCTAGGCCTGCTCGTGTCACAAATGTTTTACAGTTTCAATTAATTTTAATGTCTCACATTTCACAAAGCTGGCTTCTCTTCGATATCAATGCTCTCTAGGTCAAGTGATACATCCATTACTTCCTCATCTTTCAAGGCGAGCTGCCAACGGATTTCCCGGCAGGTCATCTTCAGTCTCTCAGATGGGTGGAGATGCCAGAACGTTCCGAAGAGCTTGCCAAACAATCTCTGAAGTTGTAAATTGAATTCAATTTTGTTTGGGATTCGGTTTAGAATTTGCTCGACATCCTCAGGTCTAGATGCCTTCATATCTTCTATGCGGACAGCTTTGAGCTTTTCAGTGCGATGTTGCAGGGTCAGAGCGCTGTCAATTTTCAACAGCTGCTTCATCCCCATCATGTATGCTTCTGCAATCTCTGCTACACACCAGGCCCGAGAGAAAAGCTCCAGTTCAGAATCCACCACCAGGACTTGCTTGAAGGAACTGTCTGTTGCGGCAAGCCATGCAATCATGTCAGAAAACTTATTCATCTCACAGTTGATGCTCATGGGCTCCTCCACATCTTCTCTGCAAGGAGGGTCTGTATTGAGATACTTGTGGCAGTCACAGCTGCAAGCTGGCACCACCTCTTTGCTGTACGAGTCCACGAGGTCAAATGTGGGGCAGCAAATGCTACTATGCTGATTCACACAAAAGGCACAAATCCAATAGGTTCGCTGCAAAGCTTCAGCTTTGCAAAGCCACCTCAGGGTGAGGAGGCTAAATTTGGGTTTCTCGAAGGTTTTGCTGAGCAGTTTCCATACTTTTGTGCTGGTCTTGTAGATTGGAATCCAGCCATAGTCGTGTGGTGCGCCGGTGTGTGTTCTTATCATCCCTACTGGTACAGCAAGCTCAGCTGTGCTGCTATGGTTGTTCTCCGCAACTATTCTTTCTCGACTCCTTCGGCCCAACCGTCTGAGGTGACTATCCTGCTAGCACTTAGGCCCGCAGAATGATGAATGCGTGAACATGCGTGAACAAGGCCCATGAAGCACCACCTCATCTTAACCTATCCCGCACAAAACCCAGGTGGCACCTCTTCACCAAAGTCAGATCGCTGTCTAACAGCAAAGCGATCCTTACGAAATGGGTCTCCTCCAAGGCTTCCGCCACCACGGCTGCCACCAAGTCCCGGAAGCGCGAATGCCATGTGTGGGTCACCATGGCAGTGGGTCGCACCCGGCGATTCTTCATCAAAATCCTCACGGGACCGCACCGTTAGTGTCCCCACTTCCCCCTTCTTTTATTAAAGCAGAATGAGGGATGTGAACGACTATGACCAGGTGTGTCTTGAGGCAGCATGAGTGAAGCACGCGTTCAGTCAAATATCTATCTGCTGTCAATAATGAACCAATTGATCGACATACATGCCACCGATCGAACCGTCATCCGTCTCTGGCGGAGTATGTACGTCCGTCTCCCATTGGGTGTTCTGTTTCGGAAATGTGTTATCTGTGTTTTGGCATATGTTGACACTAAACTCACAAACCGCATTTTCTTTGAAGACGAGAATCCTTGACATATCCGACTCTTCCGAAGCACTCAAGGGAATGATCGCTTGCCGTACCACATCGTCTGTGGTGTGGTGGCTGGAGTTGAAGTTGAGCATGTAGTCTGTCCCCAAGCCTTTGTAGAACTTCAGAAGTGCCTCCAAAGTAACAGCCCTTTGGGCTAAATCTTCAACCTTCTCCTGCTATCCTTGGTCCTTGGCTGTGCAGTAGATCTTCTGTTGCCGCGTTCTTTTTTCCACACGCAGTTTTTCTTCTTGATGTCTTGCATGCGTTGCTGGTATCGACTGTACCCCATTGAGATACATAGCGCCAACCATCAGTCCAAGATACCACAACATCGAGCCGGCAGTCGAGTCAATCAGAAGGAATACGCCAAAGCCCACCCCCCAACTCTCATACACCATCTCCGTGAGGTTGGTAGGGAAGGGCCACATGTACCCTCGAAGAAGTAAAACATGCGAAACAACAAAGAATTTCAGCACACTGTGAAGAGAAACAATCCTCTTGTATGAGCGAACCTGGGAAATGGCCCTCAAGACTTCAGACATTTTCGCTAGTTGATTTGAAATGTTTGTCTCCTCACTCGCCCGAGCCAAGGCCCCAAGCTCATGAACCAATTGAACACAGAAGTACAGTCCTCCGGCCAGGAAGATCCAAGACAGAATGCTTCCCAAGATCAGAAGCACCATTCCGGTCTCAAAGGTTGCATCGCACAACGTGACCACGACCAGAACAATGATTGTATAGAACTCCCATCGAAGGAGGCGCTGCAAGTGACCAATGCGAAAATCGATGTACAGCACCGATTTGCAATCCATAAGGAGGTGTATCAACATGTCCTCTAGCTTCAGTCCAACTGTTAGGATCCCGGCCAGTACCGCGGGTACATCCAAATCAACCGCAAAGCCTTGGAAGTGCAAAATGTGTGCTGCTGCTAGGATCATCTCAGCAACCCAAATCAAGGCCAAAAGAATCATCATGTCTCGCTGACAATGGGAATGGCTGCGCACAATCATCAAGGATGCCCAGGGAGCTGTGATCTGCATCATTATCACAGACGTTGCCATATTGAGATGGTCATAGGGAGATAGCTGGGAAGGACTGTAGTTGGGAACGAAAAGATCTTGAGGAAAGGGGACCAAAACAATCATCATCACCAAGAAAGCCAAGCTTGTACAAGATAGAGCGGCAGCAAGCACCCAGTGTATGCGCTCCTCTGATGAAGTTTCAAGGTGAAGAGTTGCCATCCGCTTTGGCCCCAGATTGAGGTTGAGTTCATTGAGCGTGTGAAAGCTCTGTCGAGAAAGCGTACGCTGTCCGAGCCCCTCCATTGCTTTGCATTTGGGACACGGACGCTTGACATCCTAAAATTGCTCTGTAGGGCTGGCATTTGTTCCACGCTGAAATGATTGAACAAAAAAGAACGATTTTGGAAGAGACACCCTGCTGTTCCACAAATTGAATACATATAATGACCTGCGGTTTCATTTAGTATGAATCTCGAATGATCAATGATGATCATAGTCTTTCCCATGGTTCTACATGAGAATCAACTTCTATCCGGAACTTCCAAAGTCATGCCACTGGGCCTGCTCATCAAGCTGCACGGCTTCCCCTACCTCTTCACACAGTTGATTCTTGACGGCCCAGCCAATGCTTCCAAATGACAAAGGGTGTCCTTACAAATGCATCTTGCGTGGCCAACTCCCAAACATGTCGTCTCCATTGGCTGCCTGACCAACCTGCTAGCTTTGCGCCCTGCCTCGTCAGGTACATGGAAAGCCTTCCCAAGGCTTGGCCAATGGGAAGCCCTCCGGCGAGTGCGAAGAAGTCTCATCACCCCAATAAATGCATTTTGAGTCTTCCAAAGAGGGCAAACTCCATCCAGCTTGCCCTTCTGAATGTCCTTAAGTTCTTGATGCGAGTGAAAGCCAACATCTTCGCAATGGAAATCAAACAATAATTGAATCTTTAAGTTGCCAAGAGTCGATTTGCTCGTGGTCCATCACGGAAGGTATCCACACATACCTACAAAGCACATTCGCAATCCCGGCCCTTCCAATTTTCATGGGGCTTGGGTTGATCTCTGTTCATTGTTGCTCGCGACCAAGGTCAAAACTGTCAGGACCTGCATGGACTTGTGCAAATCATGAGTACATTCTGTGTTTCTTCTCCGCCCTTGTTCGACAGGAGATCCAGTTCCAACGACAGCACAAGGCATAAGTTAATGCATACCGATCGCCCTTCGACAATCTTGGAGCCCAGGCCAGCATCGCTGGCTGCGCACCCGGCCAAGCCTCCATCCAGTCTTTCAGTCTCGGGTCTTTCGGCTTGACAGTCGGTTGCTCGAAAGTCTGGGCTTGATGCGGCTTGATCACTGTAACGGTTACCCGTAAGGGAATGAAACACATTTTTTGACACCTTGGCAAGGCGAAAAACTGCCACCTGAGGCCCCGGATTGCTGGGAACATTGTGACTTGAAAGCAACTAGATCAAATCCCTCAACTAACATCATCTGTAGTCACAACTTGACCGCCACCCAAACTCCTGAACTCAAAGGATCGATTTTCATCCCGAAGGCAAGTCACTAACTTGGCCGAGTGTCATCTTCTCATAGGCCTCTGGGGTCACTTTCCTCAAAGTTTCCAACAGCTCATGGCCTTGACCGGGCCGCATGCACGTTCTTGCACATTGGATTCTGCCTTTGTTTCATGGCATTTACCTGGTGAGAAAAAAGGCTTAAAGGCTTCAGGATTGTTGGTGGCCACTAGCTATACTCGCACAGTAACACAAAACAGCGCACATAATGCTGACACAGTCCTGCCCCTGTCTTTCAGGTAGGGTGAACAAACCTTTTGACCCATTTTGACCGAATGTATATACAACATGTTACAGCAACTCCGAGCGGTTGAGCAAGAGTCTTGTTTGGCAGAACCTTTTGACCTTTTGAGCTCCATGCCCACTCTCTGCATTGGCCATCGGACCACGAAGCTCGAAGGATCAAAGATCTCACCAAAAGGAGGTTCCTCATTCGAGGGGAGATGAAAAGTGGACGGGTGGACACGTACGTTCAAATCCATTGACGCAAAAACGCCTGAACTAGCAAGCAAGACCAAAAACCAAATATACAGTTGGGAGTTGATCTAAATTCCTTTATCCGGGATCCATCATTTTCGAAAAAAACTTACTTTAGCCAAACTCTCGCCCTCCTGCGTTTTATCTTTCGCCGAAGTATGTTGTATTTATGCGTGCCATGTATGTTGTGTTTTGTTCACGTCAATGGCTTCTTCTTTACTGGCAAATACAAAATGGAAACTTCACTGTTTGTCAGCATGTGTCTTCTACTTAACTGTTGACACCCTGTACGTCTCTTTTGTTTCTCCTGGGTGTCAGCAAGAATCAAAATTGCAGGAATCACTGTAGTAGCCGGTCACTCAAATTTACTCATAATGGGCTGGGGGTCAGATGTGGCAGGGTGAACTTTCGCCAATCTTGAGCTGAACTTTCGCCAAACTTTCGCCTTTTGCGGGGTAGAGTTTTGTGGCAAAGCCACCCCCCAAAGCAGGAAGGAGTAGTAGTAGTCGTCGTGGTGGTGGTGGTAGTAGTAGTAGTAGTAGTAGCCGCAGCAGCAGCAGCAGGTTATCTAACTTCCACAGCTCATCTAACTTCTGAGTCACTGCCACCAGCTGTTCAGGAAGCAAATGAACATTCATACAAAAGTACATATTTAATCTTTCGCCAGATCTTTCGCAAAAAAATTACTTTCGCCAACTCGAGAAAAATTTTTGCCAAATGAGATTTTGATATGTTCCGGGTCATCGTCATACACAATGCTGTCTAGGACCTTTAGATCGACAACGTTGGATTTCGGCCTTTCTGGACATTTGCCCCCAATAGCGAGCTTAGGGGCCTTCAACCATAGCCATAGCAAATCGGAGCAGGTCCCGGAGCAAGTTCCAAAGCAGGTTCCGCGACAAATTCCGGAGGAGGTTCCGGAGCAGCAAGTTCCGGGGCAGGCCCGGAGCAGATTCTGGGGTTCCTCCAATCATAAACTGATCGCGTTGTGGGGCAACTCATTTCTGCTGCATCTCCCCATCTCCCCTCGGTCGCCCGTGATCCGAAACCTCTTTTCTCCGACTCTCTGTCCACTATTTTTGGTGGATCCTCCTCTGGAGCCTGCTTTCCATCTCTCCAAAAACATTTTGTGGTCATTGCCGCCATCTTCCTCCTCTTCTTGCAACTGGCAGGGGGTCCTCCTCAAGAGCCTCAACATGGTATTCGGGAGGTCTTGGGATGACATGAGGCTGTGGAAACAACTCCTCCTTTTCAAGAACCTTTGCCATGACAGCTCTGTCTCTGAACCCTCTTGTGGGATCTCACTTCTCCCTGCTGGCAACGCATCTGTTCCCTCTTTGTGGTGATCCGGCCAAAGTTTGTCGGTACCCCCACAAAAAGATGTTAAAACTCTTAGATGGGCAGGTGCTTGGACCACTCTGGGTCAGTCCTTGTGCGCTTTCTCAACGTGAATTGAGTTCCATCCATCAAGATGTAGGTGTCCTGACCCTCGACCTTGCCCAAGTAGTTGCAAAGATGTCACCTAGTTTCACCTTCGTTGTTGCTCTTGGTTGGAACCGGTTGAACGCACAACTTGCGTGGGGCCCAGCATGATCAGACCCAATCTTGATTCCCAACTATGCTGTAGGCCCTGTAAACCCTCGTTGAAGCATCCTGCCAGCTTCCTCACTCTGTCAATGGTGTTCTCAGACAAGGAACAGTGATTCCCAAACCTGGTGGGATTGATCCAAGTGTTCTAGCCAAGACTAGGCCGAACCTTTACCAGAAACCCCAAGATCTACTCAAGATCTGTCTTGTCGACGGCTCATTGTCACCCCCGGCCGTCGTGTATCAGGCTTCGCCATGTGCTGGATACACTCTGGACACCAGCTCGCGCAAGGAACATGAGTGAGTCGATGCTATGTCGCATCCGGAACCTTGGCAGCTGTCTGGCCTAAAGCTTCTCTGGTCCCCCGAGCAAGCCTAATTGCATCTTCTTGTTGCGGTTAAAGATTTTGGCGCGTGCTTTAAGCTTTGATTCCACCGCCTCAGGCATGAAGGTCGGGACATCCAGCCTGGACTTCAAGACAGCCTCATCTCAAAACACTCTGATCTTGCCATGGGTGATCAAAGACTTGTTCTACGCGCAAAATGGAACACTCTAAAGTCTCCAGTCCCCAAAGGCTGCACTCTTCCATGGATTCCCAACCAGCCAGTGTTCAGGAAGACGACCAAAACGCAAAAACACAAAATGGGTTGGACCAAACTCTCTTTGGGGGTGATCTCCTTGCCCTCAACATCATGCAAAGCAGTCTTAACAATGGAGGAATTCTATTTGCTGGGGCATCTGGAAGTTTCGTCCCAGACCCAGAGCTCGCGTCCAAACCTTTTGCTCCAAACCCCGACATGCCCAAAGGAAACAGTGCAGCGCTCCACTCAACCTTATCACCTTCTTCACTGCCTCACCTTCGCCATCCCCAATGTCAAGGTGAACGTCTCGAATTTTGTGAACCTAATCGAACATCCCCGTTAACAGTTCAAGGAACACCTGGATGAACCATTCTCTAACTAGAACAGGGCATTCTCTTTGGTCTAGTGAATGGTTGTGGTCAGAAAAAGAAGATGCCTAGAAAATGCGAGACATTCTAGAAAAACGAGAAGCAAAAGCTTCGTGATCTTACGCCTCTCTGGGGAATGGTCTTGTACGGGTTCCATTGTGAGTTGAATCAGACGGGTGTAAGCAAACAATGCATTTTCTAGAGGCGCCAGAAAGATTGATTTTTGGACAAGATTCATCGCTAGCAAAAGGTGTAACTAGATCTGGTATATACTTGAGCCGAAGAAGCTGCGGTCAAAAGGCTCAAGAACCGTCGCCTTTCCCCGAAAAGTAGGCCCCCACTCCAAAGGCCCAAAGTGCCAGAGAGCGTGCAAATGAAGCGCATTTTGAATTTCAAAAAAGCAGCCGCTTGCAGCCACTTGCGGCCACTTGCCGCCGCTCAAGTGGCTGCAAGTGGCTGCTCAAGTGGCTGCGCAAGTGGCTGCTCAAGTGGCTGCAAGTGGCTGCGCAAGTGGCTGCTCAAGTGGCTGCGCAAGCGGCTGCTCCAGTGGCTGCAAGTGGCTGCTTTATTGGCTGCAAGTGGCTGTGCACTTAAGTGGCTGCCAGTGGCTGCGCGCTCGAATGGCTGCCAGTGGCTGCATGCGTTGACTGCCGGTGGTTACGCGTTGGATTGGCGGTCAGTGGGTGCGCTTCGGAGTGGCTGCCAGTGTCCGTGCCCATTTTCTCTGGGATCGCAGCGGCTGTGGCAATCACGCATGCAGGGGCCAGGGCAAAAGGAAAAGACTGACGTATATAAGAACCTCAGCATCCATTTTGCAGAGAACGTCGCACAAGTATCCGCGCAAGCCACCTCACGTCTTTGGACGCCCCGGAGTCACTCCCAGGCAACATGCGACCAATCCGGCGATCGCCAGGGACACCCCATAGTGACGAGGGTCTCGGAGCCTACGCGGCGGTTAGTCCAGCACCAAATGGGGTAGAGTGTCATGTTAGCAATGAGAATGCGTCGGGGTCCCGTCAGGAGTCTCTGTTAGCTAGATGTCCAGGGGGGCATTCCAAAAACAGGCGCGCGCCACAAGAATGATTGACATCCTTGGCTGCGCAAGCGAGGCAGGGTCTTTGCGCAGGTCTGCTTTCTTAAGGGAAGTCCTCCATATCACCATAGCATCTTGAGCTCAACAAGGGCCACTGGTAGGTGGGGAATCATTCCGAAGCAGCCGGAGACCAAAAGAAAGAGGCTTTTCTGTAGCAAAATCTTCTTCGTTTTACAGCATCCGGCAGGATGACACATCAGCTCCTAGCTCTATCTCACAGCTCTGTCGTAAGTTCATCCGGCAGCGTTCTCCTCGTTGTGAGCACCAGAGCCTGATCAGTCCCAATACATCCAGGTACAGGAATGGAGTTGGGTGCTTTTAGATGCTTTGGGAACATCCCCAGGTCTTGACACACACACACACATCAAATGAAGTTGCGTTGAGGACATAGCAACTCAAAGCAAACTAGCTGCTGGAGAAAGCATGAACAATGAGGCCTAATGCCTTGTGTGTGGGCCGCTGGTTGGAATCTCCGTTTTCATCTCTTCTCACAACACCGTTTCAAGTCCATCATCAGGGGCCCAGGGGCGCCATTCCCTACAACGACCTACGATAATCTATGGTGGACTCACCCACGTTGACGAAGTGCAATGTTGGTGGGCTTTAAATATCACGATGGGTCTCCCCAAATCTGCGATGAGCAGGTTGCAAGCCCGGATCCTGCCCTCAAGAAAGAAGACATTGTGAAGGGGAAACGACTCAGGACATGACAGGAACAGTGTGAAAAAGCATGAGGCACGGGCGCCGTGGCAGCTATGAACATCCATGTGACATCCGCCTGAAAACCAGTCTGACAACTTAGACTTTTTCATACCCGCTTTTTACGGGAAGAGTGAAAATGGAAGAATAACACATGAACCACTTCATTTGGGGGCCGCACGCATATGGTGTTTAGAGCCTTGACGGATGGGACCCAGCTCTTCGTTCTGTATGGGACCCAGCTCTTCGCTCCGGCAGCAGGCTCCAATTGTTTTTATCTATGCGGAGCGTGCACAGCGCAGACTGGAGTCCATCACTCATCCCAGTCCGGCTCAAGATCTGGCTCGCATGCTAGCCCGTCGTCCACGGCATCTGCAGGGTTCAGAGTTCGTGGATCGAAGACATAGTTCGCGGCCATCCTCGGCATGTATGAGACCGGTCCAAACAGGACAGCCTGAACTACTGTTCGTGCGGAAGGCGCTCCTTTTCGATATTGTTCACATGTGTGTGCCCAAGCAATATTTACGAAGAGTGCAGTATGTGGAAAAAGACTCAGAACGTCATCGCAACTACGGAAATCAATTCTCGCCGCAAAGAATCCAGTGAGCGGGGCCCTGGATAGAATGACAGTGTCAGTACTATGGAATTAGGCCAATATGGAACCAGGATGTCATTTCTGAGAATCTTAGAAGTATGAATTCGTTAGATCCTTGCAACCAAGGAGCAACGGCTGCAGGTTCGTGAGGTCCAGCGCTCGCTGCACGAGAAGTTTGGCTTCCGCGCAGGAGTCTTTGAACCGAACACACAGTCCGTGGACTAAGGTGGCTATCATTAGGGTGGGTCTCCTGGAACCCTAGTGTTCCAATGTCACTCCGCGTTTGAGAACCTATGTTTCCTTGGAAATTTACTCGCAGCTCTCAGAAGAGCAAATTTGGAGATACAAAGCCCTGAAAAGTCTATGTTCTGTTCTCTTGGGCCAAAAGCGACAGGTGACCAAAGTTGGAAAAACACAGATTGGGTTGCAAATTGCACTGCAGCTGCCCATTCCTGAGGGAGCAACGTTTTCTGTTACCTGGCTCCACCTTTGTTGAGCAAACCTAGCTTATTGCTTTAGGCTTGGGTCTCAAATCCCATGAGCAAGTTTACGGGGTTGTTGGGTTTCCAAATTTAGGCTTGGAAGCTTTGTCACACTGTAGCAGAAAAACACAGCGCAATATACTTTTTGCTATACACCTACCGTGTTTGCACACTTTTTGCCTACACGCAGTTGCACAAGGACTCCAACCTTATTCTTACGCGCGCAAACAGGGTGAACAAAATGGGCACCAACATCACTGACCATAGAAAAATGAAGGAAGGAAGGCTCCAGTTTGAGGGACTTCATCAACACCAGAAACGTGTTCATAAAGGAGGTGCTGGGAAGGTGGGTTCTGATGTTGCTGGTTCATAGCAACCTTGTGGGGCGCTATTAAGAGACATCAGAGCTCCGTTGCAATCAGGAAGAGGGAAAGAGGCACAGGCACGCTCAGAAACACAACAACTAAACCTTAGCTTGCCCATTCCTTACCCTGTCACACTCAAGACTTAGGGTTCAGGCGAGGTTAAACACTTCCCACAACAAAGGGAACAGTGAAAGACAGATTTAGTTTTTGGCTGCCACTAGTTGACAAACTGCTGTGATGTAGTTAGCGTGTGAGGTAACTCAACAACAGCCCTCAGGCTTGGTTTGTTTCCAAAAGCAGTGCTTGCCCTTGATTGTGTCAAAGCAGCTTCACCCAAGAGGGAAGGACATGACAAAAACACTAAAGCTGTTGAGGTCTAGCATTGTGTATGGCACATGGATAAGACGCGTGGTGTTGGCAAGCATGTTGACTCAAATTTACAACAATAGGGTTCAAGGTCTCAACACAACAGCAAGGCTGCAGATCTCTGCGCTGATGTCACCTGTCCTACGCGTGCAACAGTTCCCCTGGAGCTTTTAGCTGGCTGCACATGTGCCCAGCCAGGTAGAAACATCATTTGTGAAGTAGACACTGTACGCCTTTGGCAAGACAACAGCAAGCGCAACAGGAAACAGACCTTTTCCTGCCAAACATACAGAACAGTTTTGCTCTGGCGCTTGAGGTGGCTTTTAGACTGTATTGTTTTCTTTGCTGTTTGCTGAGTAAAAATTCTCAGACTTGGTGCCAGAAGGGCAAATTCCAAGTTCAAACGAAACACAAAAGTCTTGCACCTCCTGCTCAAAAGAGTCTGGATAGGCATGCGCAAACTTCTTTTTTTGGCTCAAGCTCAGGTACCAGGTTCTGTCACACATGAGTAGGCCGTGTCTGCCTGTCAAGGTTCTACATTGCCACTCTGGCCCTTTGCAACGCAAGCTGGCAAAACACAAAAATAATACAAGTCACATTCACAGTATCTCTTTAGAAAACCTTGCAGTACTTACAAATATTAAATATTTCCTTTGCACTGCGCAGCATGCATTGACTCCCCGCATCCCTGACACTAAACAAACAAACGGCCCTCAAAACTTCACAGTCAAGCTCTTACGTAGAGCAGGAGAAAACATTGCCGCCACTAGGCACCAAGGTTTGCCGGCTGGCTTGGCTTAGGCACAGGCTTTGCATCATGCTTCACACGCTTTGCAGGGGGCTCAACGGCGATCTCCTTCTCCTCTTCTTGGAGCTGCTGGCGCAAGGATTCCAGCACCTTGCCTGTCTTCAGGCTTGCCAAAGCACTGTTGTCAGCAACCATCTCCTCGCACAACTTCAAAGTCCTGTAGGCGTGCCCTTTTGCCAGCAAATGTGTCCTGTCACCGTGACTCTCTTCCATGGAAATGGAAAGAAAGAGGTGATCGCCTGGAATCACAACACCCTTGTCGGGGGTCAGCACCACGGACCACGTCTTGTGTTGCATGAAGGAAGCCCATGTTGCCACCATCAGCCATTCCCGCTTCTCATGCAAAGTGTTCCCTGGAACCTTTGAAAGCGGCATGCCAACCAAGTATGCACAACCTTCAAACAGCAGCCTTGCCTCAGGGAGTCCAAAGTCAGCATGCAAGTGCGCTTGACAGACGCACTCTCCTTGCTGGAAAAACTGCGGGCCAAAGATCTCGGTGACCTGGTTGTCGGCACTCTGGAGCCATGCCAAATTTGGCCTGCCAGTAAGTTTGGACCACAAAGTACTGATCTTCTTGCTCACCGTGGCCTTTGTCATTTGGGCACTGAGGAAGGAAGGGCCTGTCATCTTCTTCTTCTGCTCTGAGACCCAAATCTTTTGGAATGTATAGTATTCGTGCTCAGTCATTTGGGCGCAAAAGGGCTTGGCCTGTGCGGGGCTCACAACAACTGGGGAGCAATCTGTGTTGAGGTCAGCAACATCAAGCACATCCTTGTCCAAGCTCCAAGCCACACCAGCATCACCAAGAAGGTTTGCATCGCTCTTGAGGGCATCGACACTCTGCTTGCAGACAGGCAATCCACTCCATGAGCACCCTGACCCAAGTTTGCCAGAGGACATGGTTGCGGAGCTTGCCTTTGTTGCATGTTTGTCCTTCTTTCGGCTTTGAACCTTGCACTTGGCCAAAAAGGCTTTCCAGTCCTTGATCTCTTGCTTGTACTCTTTCAAAGCAACACCAGTCTGAAGCCAGTTCTTCAGATCCTTGGCCACTTCGACTGAGCTTTCGTGAACCTTTTGTGGATCTTTCTCCTGAACGCCCTTCTGCAAAGACTGTTTCCAACCAGCCTTCAGGTCCTCCACCTCCTTCAGCACCTCCGGAACCTTTCTCTGGACTCGGTCCTCCCACTGCGATGCCTCATCCCTCAACTGTTCAGTCTCCAAAAGCTTTGACTCCTCGCTTGCTTGAAAGGCTAGAGTCTTCTGCCTGTTGATGCAATCGGTCATGGCTTGAGCGCTTCTTTGCATAGATGCTTCCATGGCCATGGTCTCCACGCCAAGGCTTTTTTTTGGAGCGTTGTCAACCTTCTTTTCTTGCTTCTTGTTGGCAGCTGTCTGCTCCAAGGTTTCCATCCATTGAGCCTCTTGCTCTGCCTCTATTGCCTTCGCTTTGGCAATATCCTGCGCCACATTCAAGATGTCTGTGTTGGCCACAAAGCTTCCCTCCAAGAAAGCACGGTGGTCTGACTCCAGGCGCCACTGTGCTTTGGAAGATCTGGCCTCGACTTCATCCTTGAAATCCTGCAGGTCTGCCTTTTCGGTGATGTCAGACCTTTGCCGGATGCCAGTGACCAAACTGTGCTCCTTCCCCAAAGCCACTTCCAGCCCTTGGAAGCTACAAAGCAAAGTCTGACCTCGCACGGTTTTGGTCTTGGCTGTTGCCTTCTTGCACTCATTCTTGAACCCGGTCTCTGCCTCCTCCAAAGTCTCATACTTCTTGAGGATCATCATTCGAGCGCACCACATTTCACAAGTTTCAAAAACATCCTTTTCCTTCTCGCCAAATTTGTGCGTCTCTTCTTCTTGACAAAAGCCCACACCAGTGCTGAAAGTCCTCTTTGAACCACGCTCCTGTGTCCTCCGCTCCTCTTTCTGCTTTGTGTACCAGGCAGTGCGCTCTGCTGGGGACATCTTGGCAAGTGACTGCTTAGTGCTTTCTGCCTTCTCTCTCCTCTCCTTTTGCTCTTCAGCCTCAACCTTGTTGGTGTCTTTAGGCTTTTGAGCTAGGCGATTCAACCACTTGTCAGTAGCAATGCATTCTGTGCAATTGCGCCTGAGACAATTCCTCCCATTTGCACAGCTGTCTTTGAGGGTTGTTGGCTGGCCACACTTCTGGCACGTCAGGCCAACATCAACAGGTTGAGCCTCAGCATTGGCATCTTGGGTTGCGCCATCACCTGTCTTGGCTTGCTTGACCCCCTTTACCATGGCTTGTTCAAAAAAAGAACGCAAACTCAAACCCGTTCTCGCAAAGTGCCTCTCAGCCACAGCAGCTATGAATATGACAACACGCGTTTTGGGAATGCCAAAAAATTGCAGCACTTGAAGAAAGGCTACTGTGCCGCCATGACATCTGTTGTACAACTGAACCTTCTCAGAAACCCAGGATTTGTTCCACGCCTAGAACTTACAAACCTCAATGAGCAAATGAAAACCACAGTGATTGACATGCTCGCTGCTTTCTTTGTGCACTAGGACTTGGAAAGAAGTATTGTAACTATTTGTTGGCATTAATGCTTGTGGTAGCCACAAGCTTCACGCAATGATCTTCTACGGCACTGAGTCACAATGCCCTCAAGTGAATTAAACTGAAAGATACTGAAAGGAAAGCGTCTTGCACAGGCAGCCTAGCACTAGCACTTCATCCTCTTCCTCTTCTTCACCTGTGTCTCCTCTGTCTCGCATAGGTTCTGCAAGGTTGGACACTCAGGGGGACCACCAACAGGAACCAAAGCTCCCAGCTCTTGAGGGCTCAGCTTCCGAACACCTTCCTTTCGAAGCACCCCACTTCTGGCCGCGGATTCCAATAGTGGAGCAACCATGCAGGCAACTTGGACAACGTTGAAGGCGTTCCCTGTAGCTTTCATTGCACCAGTGTTGGTCTTAAAATGGCCTTTCAACTTCGGGTCATGGCCTTGCAGAGAAAATCTCTCTTCCACAGCTAAAAACCTGTGGAACTTTTGTTTCTCCCAACCTGAACTCAGGTCACACAAGGACACAATGAACACCTTTGGCCCTCCTGTCCTCAGGGCTGGTACGCTGTCAAAGCTTACAGATCCCCCATACTCTCGGAGAGGATTTCTGTCAAGCTCGCAGGCCAAGATGTGGGCCTCTCCTGCTTCCTGTTTCAACGCCTCCACTGCTAAAGCCTTGTACAAGGCCAAGTTGGATCGCATGATGGGAGTGAGGCTGTCCGGGTCAACATTGGGCAATGAGCTGTCCAAGAATTGCTGGAGGTGGAAGCGAGGGATGTTGAAGTCTGACAACTTGGCTGGCGGAGGGAGTGGGCCTGCCACATCTGTTAGGCAATCCCTTCTCAAACCTCGCACCCACAGCCTTGGCCTGCTCTGGGGCAACATCTGCTTCAAGTCGTGAGCCACAACCTCGATCCTGAAGAAAGGAATAAATAGTGCAGCACAGAGTGTTGAGAAGCTTCCAGAAAAATTCATGGCTTGCCAAGCTAGTGGAATTTTCAATCACAAAGGCTATCAGGCCACCTTGCCAAGCCAAAGAAACAAGCCAACTGAGGACCACCTCGAATGCCTCACTTCGAGGGTCCATGAAACCCCCGCCCTTTCCGTTGGGCGCGTAAGGTTGGCTCGGTGGCCCGCTGAGCAGCAGCTCGCATTGTGGTAGCATCGGCTCGCAGACCTTCTCGATGTCGCCCAACTGTGGTCCGCACCACACTCTGTCCAAACCTTTGCTTCCATCAGCCTTGAGAGATCGGTAGAAGCTGGCAATGTCATTGTCAAAGTCGTACGCGCATTCTGATGTGTAGTCTATGCCACTGGCTTCTAGCCAAGTGCGCAGCCCGCCCACTCCACAGCAGGGTTCGCACGCCTTGACGCCTCGGCCCAGCCACCTGAAGATTCGCCCAGCTTTTCGTAGGGCTTCTTCGCAAGCAAAAGCCATCAACCACTTGAGAAAGCGTGTCTTGCACACACCAAGCAAAAAGAGAGGCACCGTGGGCAAGCTCCTTCCTTGAGAAAAACCTTGCTGCACACTGCACATGAGCCCAACAAAGCTACTCTCCAACAAAAAAATCTGAAGCTACTCTCCAACAAAAAAGAATCTGAAGGACAAACTTCAATGGCCCCTGATTTGATGTAAAAGTTGAAAGCCTGGAATGAACCCTGTTCTGGAATCCTTCCCTTTTGCACAAAGAATATTACTTCAGCAGTTTGGTGATAAACCCAGTGATAAACCCTTACCACAAGTGAACGCAAGGGCTGGCAAGTTTTCTGTCTTCCAGTGCTTAACGCTGTAGCTTGAGCTGGGGACTGTGTCCTTGGTTGCAATATTGCTGCAATGGGGCAGGGGTTGTTGGCTTCACACCTCAGAATTTCACCATTCTTGCTTTGCGCAGTCAAGTTGTGCAAAAGTACACGCAAGCACAGGCTGTCAATGAACAGGGACAAACAAGCCAAAGCAAAGAGAAGGAAATGCTTGCAAAGGCAAGTCCGCGAGGGAAAGTAACAGACATACCAGAGGCAAAGGTTGACAAAGGATTGACAAAGGCACATCAAGGGTAAGACTCTGGCAAGACAAGGGCGAGACAGAGCGAGACAAGGGCGAGACAAGGGCGAGACAAGGGCGAGACAAGGCGAGACAAGGGCGAGACAAGGGCGAGACAAGGGCGAGACAAGGGCGAGACAAGGGCGAGACAAGGGCGAGACAAAGGAGAGACAATGGAGAGACAATGGCGAGACAAGGGAAAGACAAAGGCAACACGATGCATAGAAAAGGATGAATGGAGGGAAAATCAAAGCTCTCACCAGTTTTTTTGTGAAAAAAGTTGACGGGTTCAATCCGACAAGACTAAACCTTAGTTGAAGCTCTTCACACACACAGCTCATAGACCTCAAGCCTCACTGCAAGAAACGTGGAAGACTAATGCAAAGCAAGCCCAACTGCTCCATCAAACCACACCATGAAAATCTTGAAAGACATTGTTTTAAGCAGCTGAGCAAACACAATGTACAAGAAGAATCTGACACATAGCCCTTCGCAACTTTTTTGCGGTCAAAAGGTTTAAGCGTAAGACTTCTGCCACTACTTGAAACTCACCAACGCTCGCCCAGGCAAAGCAAGCAGGGCACAACTCTAATCAGCCTTCTCGCCCAAGATGCGGTTTGTTGTGCTCAGCAATTGCTTGACCATATCGAATCTGTCCTTCTCTGTGGCGTCAGCACCCTTCTTGTCTGCCCCGTCTCTGTGTCCAAGACGCGCAGGCAATGATCGGGTTCGGAAGGCATGGGCTGCTGTCTTGTCCTCTTGTCTCTTGTGGCTTCCCTCCGAGGCCGACCTAGGCTTAGCATCTTTTGGGTAGAACCACAGTGAACGCCTAATGGACTCCTCTGATTTTGGATGGCACGACCACCAATGCTGGCTCAACGCAAACTGGTTCTTGAAATAGCGCTTCGAGCACAGCTTGCACTCCAGGGTTTCTCCTGGCGGTGGCTCTGGGTATGGCACCTGTGTCAAAGAGATTCCATCTTCAAGCAGCACATCGCTCTGACCTTTCTGAAGCCCGCTCGGTTTTGCGTGCTTTGCACCACTGTCACTGTTAGATGCTTTGCGCTTGCCCACATCTTTTGGAGAAGAATGGTGGCGACGACGATGCCTGCTGCGGTGTCGGCGGTCTCGGTCATGTTCACGCCTTTGGATGGGCGAGCGTGTTCTGCTCCTGCCTGATTTCTTCACCTTGGGCGCCCTAGGCGGTGTGGGTTGGCCCAAGATCCTCGTGGGCGATTCGGAAGACTTTGATTCCTCCGAACCAGAGAAGATGGTCTTCTCCCCGTCACTTGCGGCCCCTGAAGGCTTTGCAAGGTCGGCAGCAGCCTTGCCACCGCTCATGGCCTTCACAAAAGCAAATAAAGAAATGCACACAAGAGCAGTCAAAAGATCCAAACACATGGTTCTGTCACCTTTAAACAAAGAAGGAAAACAAGGCCCTCACAGGTTCAGGCGAATCTTAACGGCTCCTGGCTTTGCTCAGGTAGGGTTTGAATACTTGAGCGCCTCATGGAGGTTGGCTCAAGCATTCGCCCTCCTGAGAATGGCTTTTTGGGTTGGAACTAGGGACCGCCCTCAGAAGGGTTAGGCCCGCTAGTTCGCCCAAGCCATCCTTTGGGTTTGAGCTAGAGGCCTCCCTCGGAAGGGTTAGGCCCCGTAGTTCGCCCAACTTTCCCCCTCTGGTTGACATCTGTAAAAAAAACCCGCAAAAAGTTGCAAACACAAAAGCACAAGCCTCGGAGTGGCAACACGGCTAGGAATGTCTCGGTATGATGCTTGAGCCAACAACTGAACACAGCAAAAAAAGTAAACACTCAGACCTTGACCGTGACTTAGTCCATGACTTCCCTTGACAATCTGTGTTGCTTTCTGTTGGCTCCTAACCTATACAAAACAAACTTAGTCTCGCGCAGGGGATCACAACCTTTCACCTCGAACTGGTGTTTGGTCAGGCTTGTCTTTGACATGCCTGCGATGGCTCTGTGCTGCTTTTGCAACAAAGCTCCTAGAGTAGGCTCTGCGCTTGGTTCACGGCCTTTACTTGCAGATTGGTTGGCTCCTTGAGCTTATGCTCCTCACTGGTTTTGCACTTTGCGCCAAGTTGCTGCCAAGCAAAGAGCCAAGCAATGGCTTCTTCTCGGCTGTGGTGGTTCTTGACAAAAGTATACTTCCTACAACTCGCGTGATGGATGCATTGAGTAAAGCACCGGAGATTGCCTGAAGCATGTGTGAAATTGTCAAAAAGGACAGCTGCCTCTTTCATACTGGGTTCTTTGCATTTGACGGAATCAAGCTGGCAAGCTTCGCTAGGCATTTGCAAAGCAAGTGGCTCTGGGCCTTGTTCCTCTTTGTTTGTTTCTGATTTCGCTTGCTTCCTTTTTGCCTTATACTTGAGGCATTGGTCAGATGTCAGCTCCTTGAAGGCATCCATACGCTCGGCACACATCAAGTCTTGATAATAAGACGCAGGTGCCAGATGATGTATTCTGTGCAGGCCCCCTTCTCGCTCAAAAAGGACATCACACACCAAAAGACATTTGAAATACATTTCGGGTCTTTTCCAAACTTGGTTGCACAGAACTTTGGTTTGTCCCTTCTTGTGCCATACGCAGCCTTCTTTCCATTTCTGGAAACTCCAGCCATCTTGGAGCAATGCCAAAACAAAAGCCAGTCGGCATGATCGCTTTGATCTGTGTCGGACCCCTGTGGCAGCATAGAAATTCACTAGAAGAGCATCAGGATCTCTCAGCTTCATGCCTGGTGAGACCTGGCACGCATTAGTCAGCCACCAGCATTCATCCCCAAAATCACTTACAGCACACTTTGCAAGGCCTAAACTTTGCAGCAACTCCAAAGATTGACGGTGGGCAAAGGTCAAGTCCCAAGAACTTGCTGCAGACTCCTCGCTAAAGGCTCGGCGCTCAAACAAAGACATCAAAGTTGCCTGCTGTTCGTGTGACATTGGGCGATCCTTTAGCGCAAGTGCCAATCCTGTCTCCTCACGCTTCTCTTGATAATGCTCGACAGCGCGCTCTTCCCAAGCATCCCTCAACAACAAAGCTTCAAGTGGTTCGTCGTCCATGATACAGTCTGGAGGGAGCACAGGCACTTCAGACACTGATAAAGCTGGACAAAGCTGCACGTTCAATTCAGAGCAAGAAGCAAGCCACACTGTTGACTCTTGGCAAAATACTCGAAAGAAAGCAGTTGATGTCCAAGAAGACAGGTCCAAAGTCATAGTTTGTCTTGCTCCAACATTGACCATGGCCACATTTGCTCCTTGCCACACAACCTCTGGCAAGTATGAAACATGAACCAGTGTTGGGCATGTCCTGGTTTTGCGAACTTTGACCATGACCTTCAACTCTGGGTGCGCGTCGACCACCGTGAAAAAGACGTGGCTCTTCAAGGCTTCCGAGGTCCCAACCTTGGCAGACAACAAGGCTTTTTCCAAAGCCCCTGGCTCCACAATCAAATCACAATCACCTTTGTCTGAGGAAGGGCATGTAGCTGACTTCCACAGGCTGGCAGGAACAGACACAAAAGTTCCATTGGCAAGAAAATGCTTCATGAAGTACACAAGCTGCATCTGGTTTGCATTCAATTGGGTGGATGCATCCTCCAAGGAAAGCTGAACCTTCTTGAGGGTCTTTTGGTATGCGTCTGCTTCTTGTTCCCACTTTGTCAGGTCTGCAAAGTGGTCTTTACTATCGCAGGCATAGATACGGTTGCATTTCTCAAAAAAGGAAAGGCCAAGAACTTCAAACTTTGGCAGAACATGCTCTAGCAAAGTAACAAAAACTGTCCTTGAATGCCATTGTTCTGCCAGCCATGGCAAGTGGTCCTTGATCAAACACAAGACCTCATTCCTTCGCTTTCGGGCAGCAATTGTCACAAGTCCTGCGTAGCGAAACCCCCTGCGGGAATGAAATTTGACTCTGGCATGTTCGCCTTCAGTGTGGCGCTCGGTGCAAAGAGAAAACGCCCTGGCCCGAATTTCCATGAAAGCATCCGCGTATTCATGGAGGGATCGGCCTGGCCTTGATGCAAAATCTCTGAGCTGCGTGGACACTGTGGCATTGGTCTCCAACAGCAGCGCTGCAACACTGTCTCGCTGATGGGGCTGCATTCCCTCAAACTGGGCAAAGCATTCCTTAACTGCAGATTTTGCTTCTTCCAGGGTGTGTCCACAATATTCACCAAATGCCCCAACCAAGAGATATGGAAGAGATTGAAAAGGCTCAAGCTTTTGCCCAACCGTTTGGCAGAACTTGTCCTTTGCTGCAAAATCTATGGCTGCCATTGCTTGCGCATCACTTCGATCACAAATCAACAAAGCTGCTGTGTATTGCCAGCCGCCAGCATTCTGGACACGCTCGCACAAAGCTTTTCCATGGCCTAGCGCTAGGGAAGTCAGGCGACGTCCTTGCCACACACAATTCTCTTGTTGGCTTGCAGCAACCATTGCCCTTCTTCGAGCCCAACAATTTGGGGCTGCACTCAAAATTGTTGAGTGACAGTAGCAGCCCTCAAACCACGTAGCCTCTTTCCCCACGCAATTCGTGAACATACACAGCCAAGATAAATATAAGTAATGCCAATTGCTTTGCAAAGCTTTTGTTAGCACTTCGACCTGCTTGGAGCTCGAATCTGGAAAGATGGACGGGTCCCATCGCTCCTGCAAAGACAAGTAAAGATTATACCATTCGTTCACCACAGATTGCAAACTCTGCCAGCGCCAGCTCAAAAGCTTGGACTTGAAGGCTTCAACCTTTGCCTTCTCTTCAGCTGGTGCTCCTTGGTAAAGTTTTTCCAACACCAGGCTTTGAGATGAAGGTTCGGCCAGAAGGTGGCAAGCAGCTTGCAGTTCTTTTTCCATGGCAGCCCATTCGCTGGCCAAGCACAAGGCCTCCTCTAAGGCATTGAAAATGATATGCAAAATACCTGGGATGGAAAAGGACTGTGGGAACAGAAGCGGGTCTTCTGAAGAAGCTGCTCTGGCCTCCTCGGCTAACCCACGGCAAAACTCTGCCAAGTCGCCATCAACATTCAAAGGAAAGTGTGGTAGGTTCCGCTCAACTCCCTGGTCAGACAGGAAAGCCGTGACCTGTCGCCTCCAATTTTTCAAATTGTTTTGGCCATATTCGAGGCAACCGCAATGAAGCAAAAGCCTTGCCTTGTGAGCGGTGGAAGCCTCCCCCTTTCCAAGAGTTAAAGCTGGGAGGCTTCGACGCTCCACTTCAAATCCATCAGTGAAGGAGTTAAACCCCTCACTTGCTCGGAATCCCATTGGCTACTTCACAACATCTTCGATGGTGCAAAAAAATTTCGATGTGCTTGAGGTGATGCGCCACTACTCAAGAACCTGTGAAAGTTCGGGGCAGCAGGGCTGTGAAAGACACGTCGACTCAGCATCAAGAACAAATCTAGTTTGATCAAGGATCGCCTCAGAGAGTCTTTGCTTGGCACAGGGCAAAGATCGCCTTGCAATTTTGACCCATCTGGGTCCAAAATGCGAGCACCCAAGCTTAAAATGGATTCAGCCTCTTCAAAGTTCTGCAGGACATATGCCATCTGCGCAAAAAGAATCTCTTGCAGGGGGGTCCTGACAGACCTGGGGTCTCCCCAGTTGGAACCTCTCGAATAGTAATCTTCTTTGCTTTCAAACCGCCTAGGGGCACTGCTTCCAGAAGTAGCTGCGGGGGCAGCAATGGCCACTATGCTTGCTTCAGATGGCTCAACCCTCAGCTTCTTTGAGTAGCTGACCGGGGTAACCAAACTGAAGGGCTTCTGGGCCACAATGCTGGGAACCCTGAACATATAGCCAGAAAACCATATGGCTGGGAGAGTGCCGCTTTGCAGAGATGATGCTTGGTCTGCAGAAGCCCACCCACCCTTTGCTCCAACCAAACATGGGCGAAGCTCTTGCAAGACCTTCGCAACAGGTTGAAACTGCTTGCCTGGAAACATGTCGGCAGACAGCATCACGGGCTCATCAAACACAAAGGCATGTGAACATTCCCACAAAACACGTTCTTCCGAGTCCTCACCGCCAATCCTTGGAGAAAACTTGGGTCTTTTCTTGGCACCTCTCTCAAAAGTGTCATTGACCCATGCGTCACTAAGGTATTTGTACTCCTTCAAACCTACATCCACCCGCCTGCAGCCTGTCACCTTTGCGGTGCAAACCAACGACCAACCATCTGACACCAACTTCCCCTTTGCTTGGCAAAGGTGGATGTAGAAAGGGAACGCAGATCGGTTTTCCCTTGATGCTGGGCCTAAGTTCTTGCCAGATGTCTGCCGAAGATGACTGAGCTCTTGCAAGTCTGGCTGCAACGGACATGGCTCCACGTCCATATGGACTGCGTAATTCAAAAAGCAACCACTAACCACGTGCATGGTTTGCAAAATCTCCTGTAATGGACCCAACACCGTGTTTGCTTGTTAAAAAAGATGAGTGTGCGCACAGACTGAAAAAAACACTTGCACTACCTGACATGTAATTTGGGCCATGAAACACATTGACAGCAGCTGCAAGAAAACAGAAACAAGAAACATTTGCGACAACAGAAGCGAAGCAGAGTCATATAGAAACAAACAAAAGCACACAAAATTAAACAATTGCAACACATACTTTCCACGGGGAACTATTACGCTGCGCTGGTAACATTTACGCGAGTTAACTTAACTTTTGAGCTCCCACCCCATCATTTGCAGACAACCATCCAACTGGTTTTGGTGACCTCGGCTAATGATATCTACCTTACCGTGGACACTTGGGCGCTGGCCATGCAAGCCCATGCCCCAATAGATATGCATAAGAATGGAGTCTTCTTGCAGGACCTCCGCTGCATACCGGTATGACCTGCACTGTTGGCTCACGAACTCGAAGTCGTCAACGACATGCTGCTCAGCCTTGTGCAAAGGTTGCCTGATGGTTTGGCCTTCAGTGTGGATCAGCGACGCCACTGCGACGGGAAGCTGTTCCCAATCCGTCCTGGCACTGTGGAACGGGAGAGCTAAAATGCCACACTGCATCGCCACGCAAGGTAGCATGTGCTCTGCCCATCCCGCCAAATTGCAAGCAGGTCCGCAACAGGTCCCGTTGAAGTCTGGGTATGGCGGGCAGATAAAAGAGTAAGGAAACTAAATCTTTAAAGCGCATGTGAGCTGCGCGCGCGGGTTCTAATCCTGCCAGGGATTGTACCGAGGCACGTGTTTGTTCGTGCCTTTGCACAGCCTCTGCAGCATCCATCCAGGCACAACTTTTTGCAAAGAAGTCGATACACCGAGGCTGCGCAGCGCATTCCTGGCCCCAGCAGGTGGTTCGCAACATGTCATTGTAGGACTGGCGCGCTGCATCCAATAGGTGCAACATTGTCTGCGGGCAAACTACCTGCGTATTGCGCAGCCATGGACAACAGTTTCGTTTTTGTATGGTTGGTGCTCAAGAGGTTTCATTCCGACTATATACCTAGAATGCAAGAGCATCCCAGGATTTGTTATTGGAGCATACACGTTGATTGTGAGGGCTGGTAGGAATATATATATCGAAAACGGTGGGTGGTTGGTACCCTTGCTGCGGCTGAATTACCAGGTCGTCCTGCGTAGCTTGACGCAGCCGGTCCCATTCTGGACTCCCTCCGATGATGGGCAATGCCAGGAGCAGGTGCAGCGCTTGCTTCGCTCTGCTGAGGCCAACAGAGATCTTCCCCACTTCAGTGAGCACTCCTACAGGCATGCGCTCATCGGTGGTTCTTGGCTGGACAAAGGATGGCAGCCTGGCATTCGCACCCCTTCGCCTGGCGGCAAGTCAAGATGCGGACGTCGATGCGCTGCAGGCTCACCTTGAGGAGCTCTCGCAGCGCCGCATGGAAGACCAGCATGACAACATCGTCATAGTCGTCGCGGAGGCACGATGCGAGGCACTCCACAGCAGCAAAGGATTGTTCGCTGTAGAGGCCTCCAGTCCCTGCTGAGTGGTGTTGGACAAAGTGGCACCTAGGAGGATTGGGTTGGACTGGGACAATGTAGCCGCTAGATATGATTATGTAGCCGCAAAATGCGCGGCTCCTGCGTGCTCAATGACACTTGTCCAGTCCGAATCTGACATAGAAAGAATAGTTATATAATCTTGTATGTGTATATATACACACATATATATATTGTACATGTGTATGAATACATAAAATAATGGCAGAGTATCGTATCTTCTCTCGTGAGGGTAAACTATCGAATCTTGGCAGGTACAAGCCGCGCCAGAAGCCCAAAAAAAGAAAGGCAAACGTAGTGCGGGTCCCGCAGGGAGCCCTTTGCAATAGTTCAACCGTTTTTGAACATGAGCTCACTTCCTGAGTGTATTTTGAAGTGCGGCTGCGGATGTACGCAGTGGGCCAGCGGTGTTTCTGTTGGCCAAACCTTCAAGACAACAAGTTGTTGTTTCAAACAGGGCTTGTTCCCAAACACGTGCAATCTGAGTCGGAATGTAAGACGGAAGGTATGAAAAAAGAGGAGTATAGAATGGAGGCAAACATTGCCCGTCCAGGGTCGCACAGGGAGCCCTTTGCTTCGAGTCGTAGTTTATTGCGACTGAAACCACAAGATTCCCAAAACTTCCGGTCTATAGAATAAAACCTGGCGCTCATGCCGCAGGGAGCCCTTTGTTTGTTTGATTTGGCCGCATAATCCAGCCCAATATTGCTTCTGGAGGCACGTGTCAGGAACCTTCCAGACTCGCAACTCACTGTGATGCACACCAACACTTCGCAGGTCCTTGTAATCGTCAACAACACTGGCCAGGAGATTCGCGAGGGTTGGTCCCAAGCGATGTGTGAGGTGGAGCGGCAGCCTGCGCAATGGGATAGTGTGACTGTGTAACGCGTCTGCGCTTCATGTCGGAGAAAGTGTAAGACCCAATGTGTATCCATCACGGAGGGAATTGCCTGTCGGAAGTTCATTTATGTGTATGTATGTGTTTACCATTCCGGCTGTTCTGTCGAAGCGTGCGGTCGCGCCTGCAACAAGCTTCTTCTGTCAGGATCTGTTGCGCAGAGGCATACAGTGGCTCTTCGTCCAACTGGCGGCCTGTTTCGCCTGCTGGGCGCATGTATTGCCCTGCGTCCAACAATGCCAGCATGTGCTGGAAAGCACTTGATGTTGCCAGGAACTTAGCCGCATCCTGTTCGTTGACCTCATCAAGCACCGCCACTTGCAAATCCTCGAACAGCTTTCTGCCTGCAGTCCTCCCAAGGTCTGAACACTGGATGTGTATATCAATGTTTCATTTGTTTTCTGGTCTTTTAATTCATTTTAGACCGACACGCGTGTCCTGTCTCCAGAGAGGAACCGCAGAAGATAGCTGTGCGTGGTGACCAGCACCTTGTGGTTGTCCAGTGAGACTTCTAATACAAGCGGAAGATTGCCGTGTGATGCTGTGTCAGGAGCTCTTGTCGCTGTACAGCACTCAAGTTGGGTCTGCCGAGCTCTGTGAGCAGACGTTCGATCTCCGAGGCTTGACCTGGCTCTGGCTGTGTTTCTGATGTTTCACATTTTGACCCAGATGTTGTTACCCATACGCTCCCCTGCCTGTTTCACACGTAAAAAAAAGCAAGTAGCACTTCTTTGGACCTTGGGATGAACCACTCAGTACCCACTTATTTTGGCACCCCAGGATCATTGATGCGCTACAACAAAACAGCGCACAGAGTGTTGAGTCCTCACACAATGCGCTTCTAGTTGCGGTTCATAAGCCGGCCTGGATGCTGCAGTTCATGAAGAGCCAAGATTTGTTCGGAGAGCAAATCCTGCTGGTCGACTGAAGTGCCTATGCGGAGGCAGTCGACACCCACAGCTTGTAGGCGCTCTGTCAACTCGTCCCGCAAAGCCTTTGTCGGAGCAGCCAGCACAAGTCGACCCTGTAGATCTGGCTGTTGAGTCCTCGGTGGCTTTGCAATGCATCCTAACTCCGGTTTGGACGGAACCCGGAACCTTGCACGAGGTGTCCCCCACTCACAGGGACTGGAAGCAACACGGAAGAACAAAGCTCTTTTCAATACTGCGTCGAGGTACAGGCTTTGCAGCATTGCTAGCGCGAATTGGCTCTTGCCACACCCGGGTCCCGCATCAACGTAGGCAATGCGGCGTTGCCTGTCGTTGGCTAGAGTTTCCAGAGCCTGGTATACATCTGGTGGGTGATGGTGCATTGCATGCCCCTGCAGTAGTTTCGATGCCGCCACGGACAGCAAAGAACGGTGCGAGGGTGGCTCCTGAAAGGCTGACCAAGGGTTGCCCTATTCACATACTTTGTGGGTTTTTAACATGGCTGTATATCGGTCTGAAACCAGTGAGAAGTAACGCGACGTAACACTCGAACAACCTCAGAAATGACGGTTGAAATCCCAAACAGCAGGTGAAAGTCTATGACTGGCCTCGGCTGCAGGCTCGGCAATGCTCTGGTCTGCAGGTTCCAAAAAGATATCGGTGTCATCGTTGCCTAGCAGGCACTTCCACAAAACAGGCTCCGCAGCTCGACGGAGGATGTTCCACACCCAAGTCTCTTCGTGACAGGGCTGCAATATGAGCATGACAGCGCTGGCAGGATTCTGTGACAGGTGCGGATTGGGAGCCAGCTGGTACTTTGCATTGTCAACCGAAGATGAAGCAATACACGCCAGCCTGCCTCGCGGGAGCAGGCTTTCCAAGGAGGGAGCATCCTGTTCGAGGTTTCCTGCAAGAGTCTGTAGTACGACCCCGGCATGTGGTCTGCGGCTGCATGGGCCAGAGCAAGTCCGTCTGGACGGAGGATGACTTTCACAACATCTTGCACGCCACCGATCCGCAAGGACCATTTTGCTCTGTCTCGCTCATGACGCATGACCGCATGCAGCAGCGCTTTCAACCTGATGCTTCACACAGTGTGGGCAGTTTTGACTTCTGTAGAAAAGCAAGTCAATGAGAACCTCCTTTTTTGCGCCTAGGGTCCCGCAGGGAGCCCTTGCCACTAGTCGAAATTTCTTGAAATGAAATGAAATAGCTATTAAAGGTTCTTACTCTTTTTGGGGGCGAGGGGGCGCTTAGTGTTGAGGAACAGGGTGCAACCACTCTGTCTGCACTCAAGCTGCGAGCTTGTGAGGAGGTGCTTGACGCGCAGCTGCGCAGGTGGTATTAGACAATCCTCGATGATGTAGCTGGCGAAACTTGGGCCAAAGATATCGTCTTTGTCGACTTCTTGGAAGGTTGCCAAGGGAGCCCAGGCAAGGCTGCGCAGCAGTGTGTGAGGATTCTGCCGAAATTGAATCACAGACAATATTGCCTTCTTTGCAGGGAGAATCCGTTTCCGAAATCTGGCTGGAAGGTCCTGCTATCGCGAAGTCATCTCCGAAAAAATAGATCACAGGCACAGCTCTTAAGTGGCTACGTCACAGGAGCCAAGTGTGCAAGTTTGAAGAAACCCGGTGTTGTCAAATGATACAAGGGACAGAAGGTTCAACATTTTTTTGATTTGCAATTACCACACTCTCCTGCGCCAGCAGCGCGGCCGCGGCTGTATGCAAGGCTTCGAGCATGTCCACGGTGAGATCATGGAGATGGCTGCAGTCCGCTTGCGCCTCACGTCCGTGTCTGTTCATGCATTAGAATCTTCAGAATCATCATGAAAACTATGTATAAGAAAACAACACCCAATCTTGACCGGCAGCCAAGGCGAATGTGCGCAGGGTTTAGGGGTCTATCTAGGCAAAGGTGACATACCAGGTGCATTTCTTACTGGTGCATAAAGTGACGCACACATGTGGTACACCTCTCTTCACGGTTGTTTGTCGAGGCGCTGGCACTTCAGCAGTCACTGCTGCTTTGTGAAAATGCCCAGAATGCCGTGGCCCAGTCCAAGCAAAGAGCCGCGCTTCACCCCTGCGTGTGGGCAGCAGGTCTGGATGTGGAAACTGGCTAACCACATAAGGCACGCTTTCGGAGCCTCGACCGAACCCGTCTCCAGTTAGTGGCGCGCTCCGCCAAATAGCTCCCTCTCGCCAGCTTCCGTGATACTCGATTGTCTGCGCGTTGGAGTTAAGGACAAGCATGGCGCGGTCGCACCCAACAGTGTGGTGGTTTAGAATGCCATGTTATGAGCATACCTCGGGGTCCCGCAGGGAGCCCCCTTTTAGCTGGATGATGTGAAACAGCCTTTCTTGGACTTGTGTCAGAACTACCTGTGAAGTGGCATGGAACTTTGTGTTTGAGCACTGCCTCGCAACACACGCAGCTTTTCTTGCACAGCTTCGTCAGAAAGGGTGCGGTCCACAATTGAAAGCAAGAACCAGTGAACTCTTAGTCGGAAAAGAAACACCTTGAGGTCACAATGTGCCACTGGCCCACGTGTCGCACATTGCAGGAAAAAACATTTCTGTTTTTTTGCGTCAGCATGAGCTTGAAAACTCCAGCGCCAGGCACCGAGCCTTACCATCACGTCGCCCCCGCCCGGAGATGAAGACGTGCGAGAAGTCCTCCGAACACATCTGTCGGACGTTTCTCATAGAGTGTCATGTTGGGAATGGGCGCACGCCTCGCTGGCAGGTGGGGAGTGGGGAGTCATTCCAGAACATCGGACAGAAACTCGAACTCACAGTATCCGGCAGGAAGGCACATGATCTCCTATAGCTGGAGGTCGTGGTCATTGACATCCTTGGCTGCACAAGCAAGGGAGGGTCTTTGCGGTGCCAAGAAGGTTGTATTTGTACAGGTTAGTCCAGCGCCAAGAGCCCTGTTAAACCTTCATCAGAACGGGTGGGGAGTGATTCCAAAACAGTCGCACACCAAAACAATCATTGACACAGGGTCTTTGCGGTACTAAGAAGTTCACCAGGTGCCATGTTAGTAATGAGCGTGCCTCGGGGTCCCGCAGTTAGCTGGATGAGGTGAAAAGGCCTTTCTGGCAGCACTTTGTTAAACCTTCTTCAGAACGGGTGGGGCACCAAAACAATCATTGACATAGGTTTTTTGCGTTACTAAGAAGTTCAGAGGGTGCTATGTTAGTAATGAGCATGCCTCGGGGTCCCGCAGGGAGCCCCTGTTAGGTGGATGAGGTGAATAAAGGCGTTTCTGGCAGCACTTTGTTAAACGTATGCGTCTGTGTGTGTCGGCTGCGTGCATGTGCTGTGGAGAAACCGGCAAACATTATGCTGGAAGGTCTTGTGAGACGCTTGTGGGGCGTTGTTGTGGGACACCCTTGTGGGGCACTCTTGCAAGACACTCTTATGGGGGGCTCTTGTAGGACACCCTTCTGGGCATACGTGACAAACCCCGCGTACCAGCGACAGGCCGCGTTTACACACGCATGTTTTCCATTCCCCAAAGGCACGGATCCACGCAAATACACTTTCCACCGAGGCCGGGTAAAACCGCATGGCACAGCGGCATCACGGACGCAATTGGAAGAGTCCTGCACCTGTCCATCACTGGCAGCAAGACAAAAACCTGAATCTAAACAGTCCAAAGTTGAACATGCAAAAACAATGGAAAAATATGTCGAATGCCACACCACGGGGCTCTTGGGTTCTCTCTTGGGTTCAGTCTTGGGTGGAGTTTGCCGTCCTCCACCACGGCCCCGTCCTCGCCCTCTCCCAACCCCGGATCGCCTTGCACTTGCAAACTACACATAATTCTATGGGCGATGTCAAGACTAACTCCACTACTCATGGTGCCACTGCAGCACCAAGGACCCAAGCTGAAACTTTTGATCCGAAGCTTCAAAACAATGTTTCTGCAAGGTGGTTGCTTCATTTGGAGGTTCACCAGTCGAACTGGCAAAACACGCGGCTCATTACTACCAGTCAGTTTGTTATTGACCTTCTCATTGAAGAACTGTGTCCAAACATGATCGAAGTGTACGTGACATTGAGATCGCCAAAGCGAGTGCTGTTAACTCGCGCTGCAGTGAAGACTGATGGATTGATCGGCCGATCCGTTTTTCCAGCGCCGCCCCAAACCAAGACTACCATCATACCAGGGACTTGTCATTTGCCCCTTTACATATACCCGTGTGTACTCCAGGGGGACCTGGACTCCTAGAAAAAAGTAAAGATTTCCTAGGAAAATTTAATTCGCGAGATTTATTAAGTCCTGTTGGCCAGGTCCATGCTTCAAAATTTAGGTTCTATAAAATCCTATCACTGGGACATTAAACTCCCTGGGGAAACACTCGTAGATCTTGGCGGATTCCTGGTCACGTCCTCCCCGGGGATTGGGGCACCATAGATTTATGAATTCCTTACGCCCACCAAAACACTAACAATTCCACACAGAAAAATATAAGAAAAGCTGTCTTGTCCATCCATGGAAATCCATCGCAGAGCATGCAGAGCTGACTTTTTCCGGCATGCTCATGCAGTGTCGTTCATCATCCGAGATCCTTTGGGGATCTCGGACAGCAGCTTGAAAAAACCATGCTTTCTTGCAGGCTTCTCCATCAAAGCGCGCTTGATGTCCTCCAGGTACTTGAAGATCAGCGCTGACCTGTCGCCCTTCTTCGCATGACCAAAGTAGCTCGAGAAGAACTCTGGTGATCTCTTCACTGTGTCCTCCCAAGCCACTCCTGTGCTTTTCACATTGCCATGCTCGTCGAAGATGTTCTGCAGGGGAAAGCTTGGCTTAACCTGTACAGATTCAGCAAATCCTCCATGCAACGCTGAATGTTGCGACCTCCAGCTTTGCTTGCACCAAACGACGAAGGCATGAACTGGAAAGCCTTGCTTTGCGCAGCGACCTCATCGGCATCGGTGGTCTGCTGCGTTCTCTTTCTGCCTGGTTTCTTCTCGCCGCTGAGGATCATGTCCATTAATTCTGAGCTGCCCTGAGCATGGCGATCTTGTCATCATCACTCAACGCCACACGCATTCCATCCAAGCCAGCCAAACATTCCTTGACCGTGAGCTTTGCGATGAACCTGCTTTGGTTGACCAGCATGCACCCAGAAAAGGAATTGCATCCGTACCACTCCTCCTCCTCCTCCTCCTCGAAGTCTGCAATGCGCCGGAGCGGCACCATGCGGATTTTGGCCACTGCTTCAAAGGGAACAGGAAAGCTGGTGAGTCTACATCCCTGCTTCCCAAAGCGGAACACACTCAAAGCACACCCCAATGTGACTTTTCGTCCCTTTCCACTGGTGGCGTACAACATGATGGAACCCACCTCCAACGAGACCTTTGTTGGAGCCGGGAGGGCCGCATTCATATTCTTCCACGCAGCCACCCTGGACGTGCGGGAAGCCGAAACTCCTGCTATCCGCCTCATGACCTTAGCACAGAGTGAAATGAAATATGTGATATATGTGAAGCTTATAAAATCCTGAAATTTGATAAAGCGTACAAAATGTGACGTTTATAAAATCTTGCGCGCGCTCAACATCCAAGCCACTGAGCACTCATGTTCGGCAATTTGATGCCATGACAGATTGTCGGATCGAACCCTGGACCCACGATGGTTCTTCAACCAAGCCTTGTCAGCAGGCACTCTCAAATTGCACAACAGCTGCCACATTGGACCCCACAACGGTTCTATGTCCTGGTGAGCCACACCTCCAGAGACAATGTCGAAGAATTCCGAAAGTGTCCGACAACTGCCAACCCTTCCAAGCATGGATTTGGAAGAATCAGACTGCGCTGCATCCTCCGGGATCTCAAAAGTGCTTGAAGGTCTTTACTCCCTGGGGCAGCATCTTCCTGTGGCGGATCTGAATGCTTCACCTCATTGTCTTCATCTTGGATCCTCTTCTCCATGTCCTGGATGCGTCGCAGCATCTCCAAGCATTGATCCGTTGATTCAGACTGGGCTATTGGTGGCACAATGTCCTCATCATTTCCGTCAAAGTCTTGGAAGTGGTCGCCGCCATCTTCACAGTCATCTTCACTCAGGTTACCTCCAGCAAGAGTCCACACAACAATGGAACACCTACAAAACAAAGGCGTCGAGATCTTCGCTAATTACAAAATCCTGTTTGTTCTGTTAAAAGTGGTATCCAATTATAAAATCCTGTTCCTAGCAGTGCTGTGTCACGTCCAACATACAACTTTAGGCATTGAGCCAGCCTTCTTCTGCCAGCCTTCTTTACAGTGATTGTCATGACTGTACAGGACAACATAGCATGGCCCAATGCCTGATGATTCAGCACGATCTTTCTGGCTGCAGGTCTGACACAGAGAGTTTGCTAGTGGAGGCCTTCGCTCTTAGGTTGGAGGCCAGTCCTCTTCACCGTCCGAAAAAAACGAATATCAGCACCGCCCTGCCCCCCCCAACTTTAGCCGTCTGGTTTGCCAGTATACATTTATAAAATCCTAAAACAAGGTATTGTTCCAGGAATCTGCAATGGAATCACCACTAGGACTTTATTAAAAAACATACTTTTATAAAATCCTGTTTGATGAAATCATGTTACGAATATGAAACAGTTATGAAGTCCTGCTTGCCAGGTCCATGTGCCATGGTAGGGGGGCCTATTGTTTTTATATATAGTTGTGGCCCAGGTCCAGGAAAAAATAGTTGGATTCCAGACGGGTATTTTACATGGATTTCAAAACAGCACTACAGTCGTCTAGTTATGCTACCAGGAATTCAAATCGAGCCTTGAGTGCGTAGTGTTTCTCGCAATCTGCAGAAAAGACTTTGGCATTCTCATGTGCCATAGCCAATTCTTTGGAAATGTGGGCTTTCAGCTCCGGGTACTCACAAAAGGTTGCAGCTTGTCGCGAAGCGAAGCCGGCGATCTTGATTTCGGCACATTGAAGACTTGAAGCCTATCGATCCAAACGCTCAGTTTGAAGACACCCTCATCTGCCGTGTGCTCACCATCCATTTGAGCTTTGAAAGTCATGGTCATCAACATCGTCAAGCACTGCACGCAATCCACCACTATGTGAAGTGTAAAGGGATTGTCAGACCATACTGGCGCTAGCTTCATCAAAACTTCACGGATCACCTCACGCTCATAGTTGGACCGATGGACCAGTTGTTCCATGCCATACCTAGAGGTTCATTTGCACTTAAAAACGGAGGACGTAGGACGTATGGCCATATGACCTCCAAAAAGGCCTGTGACCATGAAATCGCCGTATGACCTCGAAACAGGCCTCCAGCGACAAAAATTGCCTTACGCTGGCTACCTCCACAGTGATGCTTATAAAAATGCCTTGCGAGGAGGCAGCGAGAAAAGCGCCCGCTACAGCCCACCAGATTCTGCGAGCCTGCGCAGTCAAAATGCACGTCGAAGATCTCGAGAGGCACGAATGTATCGTAAATGGCAACTATAGTTGCACTTCATGCAAATGGGTCCCGAAAAATGCAAGCGAAGGGGAATGCCTCAACTGCGTGCGATATCTGAGGAATGTCTATTTCATTCAATGGCGCAACGCTACGTAGCTGAAATATTGAGATGTGGTCTTTAATTTAGCCACACACAAGTTTGATTGACGCGCCAAATCTGGCCTGTGGATAGGCGGGTGGAGCGGGGTCCGCGCAAGAGAGAGACGGTTAGATGTATATTCCGGCGAGGCTTGCGCTAGATTTCACTCATACTTTCATGAAACTCAAGAAAAAAGTTTGCCGTGCGAAAGCGTGAAAAGGCCGTGAAAAAAACGCTCTTGGCCATGAAAACGGCGTGCGAAACGTGAAAATGAAAAATCGCAATCTGCATTTATCCGGCGTTCTTTTAATGAATCGTTTAGAGTTTATTTGTGATTTCGCTTCCATAGAAGCCTTTTACTGTGTGGCGTAGAAGCCCAATAGGTGGTGGCAGCGCTGCCGTTTCATCAAAAATGTGACCCGAACATGAAAAACGTCACGTGTGCCATGGTTTGACTGGAGGTTCTGTGTTTCATGATCTTTGCAACCCAAGCCCTAGCTGGAAGGAAAAAGCGCGATGAATTGCAGCTGGCTATACAGTTGGCAGCGGGGCTTCAAGAAAATCAGCTGGTGTACACATGATTGCACGGCAAAGAGAAAAAAACAGCTAACAGTGTCAAAGCCATTGGCGTGAACCGCGTGAAAATCCAGGATGGCCGCGCAAACCGTGACCGTCCAGGCCGTGGCCGTGTAACCGTGCAAATCCAGGCTGTGGCGTGTAAACCGTGCAAATCAAGGCTGTGGCCGTGAAAACAGGGTATGTCCTTGATTTTTTGAAAACTAGGTCGGGACGGCTATGTCCTTCTAAAAGGTGGTCGGATGAACCCCTAGGTAGAACCCTGCCATGCACTTCGACAAAGATAGAAGCTCAGGGTAGTGGACCTCCTCAACCGCCAAAGAATGCTGCGTGGCAAACAGGGGAAAAATGGTGGAAGTCTTGGAACGCTATGCCCCCCAAATGGCTGAAGACGAAAAGACAATTTGCTTCACTGTTCGTTCGGTTTGCAAGGACTGTGGACTGTGAGTAGTTACAATCCGAACTTGGCACGACGACTGACACCTGGTAAGCAGTTTGTTGAGCTTAAACACTGTCACAGCTATCCACTGCTTCGATTTCTTTGAGATATTTATGGTACCACCATCAAGCTCAAACAAGCAACACCTCAACAATCACACACGGGTGATTTTCACAGCGGCTCCGGGCATAGCATCAGCCTAACATCCCTGACTAGGACCAAAAGCAGTCAAGGCTAAGCTTGGCGCCCCCTAACTCCATCCATCCAACACACGATCACCCTGTCAGCCGCCCCCTAACTCCAAACATTGCACTTTTTCGAGGAATTCTCCTTTAGGTCCGAGGGTCCGAGGGTATAGAACTCTTAGGCTCCAGCAACTACTTAGAGGGGCGCATGGTTATGACACATGCCATAAACGTGGTCACAGGTAGACAATGGATCTGTATATCTATCTAGCTCTGCCTGTAGCACTATCAGCCTAACCACGTGCCCCTCTCAGTATGCCGGGTCTAAGCAGATCTTTCCACACACAGGTGATTACGCCGGGCGCTCCACGCGAGGCTTCTTGGCCACAGGACCATGCTCGAGTGGGGCCTCCGGCTGCTTGACCTGCCAATACCTGACATCTTCCAGCTCGAACACGACCATGGGCACTTCGTCCGTCAGCTTGAGAAGCTTCATGTACTGAGCCTGAAAAATTAAAACGCGACGCGCATCGCTGCATGTACAAGTCACGCATGAGGGTTTGTGCGCATCATTGCGATCAAGGGGCCTGAACCTCACCAAAGGGCACGCTTGGTAGCAGCTTGCCCGGGGGAATCGCGGCCAGCATCGAGGTAATCGATTCATATCGATGCACTGCCTTCACGCGAGCCTGCACAAATGCATTGGGGCGGTACCACCAAAATTTGATCCAATGTCCTGGGCTCACTGTCATGAGCTTGCTTGTTCCACTGAGCTGCTTGCGAGCTTCGAAAACCTTGTTGCCAGCAGCAATCTCCTTGGCGAAGGCGCGTTTGAGAGTTAGGGTCAAGAAAGCTGGAGCGGGCACCTCCGCCATGGTCACCCGGTCCGAGGAGAAACTCGCTTGCGCGCGGTCCCGCTGGGAGCCGCTCATGCACACACAATGGCCTTTGAGCTGAGAGGGCGGCAACATGTCGCACAAGAAACGTGGCATTTGGACAACAACATGGATTTAGAAAGCAAGGCACTGAGACAATCATGACTTCAAGCACAGTCCCCAGTCTGCAGCTCAAGATTTGTTTCAGCCGTCCACGAGAACAAAACCTGGAGGTATAGGTCCATGGTGTCTGCTGAGCGAACAAAACAGTAACTAATGGAACCTTGCAAAGTAGAACTTGCCGTTAAAAGACTGGACGTTTGAAGACACTGTGGACCGAGTCAGTCACGGAAGGGATCGAACAAAGTCTTTAAATGCTTGGCGCGAAGATGCTCTTCGCTCTTTCTACGGAACTTGCTAGGGAGTTGCCCGCAAAGTGTTGGTAGTTGTACTTGACGAACGCGAGGCCGGCAAGGACTTCGTACCACTTCAAGCTAATGAAATGAGTTGAGGTAGGCAAGTATGTAAGAAAACAGCTCCAATATCTTTCCACTGGTATCGTGCCACTTTGGACGGGAATGCCAGCTTGCAGTGTACCTTCAGCTGCTTTCTGCCAAGCCATGAAACCCTCCACCCTCAATTTCTTCATCATCCTCTTGAAGTGCGCATGCACCTTGGAGTTTACCGCCAAGGTCACACGAGTCCAGTCCGCTTTCTGCCGGTCTCTCAGAATTCTCTTTCTGAACGTGGGCGTTTGCCTCCGGGATTTGGACCACCAGCGCAGCACACGTTTTGCTTCTACGCGAAACTCCCTGCGAGTTCGGTAGCTCCATCTTTGTAAGGTGCGATGGAGTTTGTCTGCCTTGCCTAGTTGACGGAGCAGGGACGCGATCACGACGCGGGGTGGCTTGCAAGAAAAGATCTCTTTCCAAGTGGCCGCCTCATTGACATGTGGCTGGCTCAAAAATTCTGCCAGCAGTTTCAGATGCTTTTCGCTGCATTGGCATTTCGCCTTTGCGCCGTGCGCAATCAAGAGCTGAAGAACTGGCCTCGCCTCCTGAGCAGGGGTTCCATGGGCTGGCTTTCATGCTACGATGCCAATGTCCAGAACTAACGACCGTGGTATAGATTAAATTAATAGGATTGATTTTTGTTTGTCGCGTTTGGTTTGGGCAGGTCCTCTGGCAGCTCCATGCAAACATGTGTGTCAGGGCTGAGCACTGCATCAGGCGGCGCGGGTAAGCTCAACCTTTCCATTAGATCTCGATGAGCAGCTAAGAAGGTTTGAGCATCTGCGGACTTGGCGCTGACAAGCCGGCGAAGTGCGAAGCAGTCATGTGCGGGATCCCCTGTAATCCTGAGTTTGTTCACGACTCAGAAACATGTGACATGTGTGAAATCACCTTGCTTTAAGAACTGATTAAATATAATTGCGTGTGTACAGACGCTTTGTGTCTTAGACAAGTCGCAAAGTGGGGCTTTCGTTGACACATCCACGGACAGAGGTTGCTTCGCCCTGTGGCGTGACCGCAACAGTTGCTAAGAGTGGCTTGGCCACGCTCCGATAGAGGGCGCGAAGCTTGAGCCGATGCTTTCCAAAAGAAGCCGTTGCATGGAATGCAGGGCAAGCGGTCTGCGCCGACAGTCCGGCCCTCATGCGGTGGCGGACGAGGTCGCGGAGCAAAGCTTCGAGGTCAGGACGTAGTTGCGGCCAAGTTTCGCTCTGTAGGGCTGAAGGCGGCCGCAGCAATGCTCCATCCACACCAATCCATGCATATATCACATTGGCTGCATTGCCCTTGCATCCAGCACGGATTCTGCCCGCAATCTTGTAGTGTCCATCTCCTCGAACAGCTGAACCACTATAAGTGTGAACATGCTCTTCGATATGCTTGATGAGGCCCGGGAGGTATGAAAGCAAGGCCTCGCGAAGCATGAAGCGCAAGGACTGTAACCGTGGCACAGATTGAGTAGCCCACATTGCGCTTTCAGCCTGGTTGATATACACGGTGTTGGCCAAATACAAGTCAATGATGAAACGCTTCACCGCTGCGGCGTTGAAGGTCTCGGCGAATTTGCCGAGAATCAACTGTAGAAATCTCTCCGTGAAGAAGAGTCTAGCTGCCTTTGGCGCTTTGGCTGGGAGCACGCCTTGGAAAGTTCTTCTGATGTCGGACATTTGCACCTTAAAGAAGATGTTGCATCTGACACAACGCCACGGCCTTGTATGGAATACTTGTGGAAGGGGCAGGTCCAAGATGAACTTACACGTATCCCTTCTGCAGGCTACCATGAGCCATCTTCTCCCGCGCGCAGGGAAATTTGAGACGCTCGGACAAACGGCCTTTTTCATCAAAGTCCCAAAATCGAGACGCGCTTCCTGAGGCAAGGAACCTGCAGTGGCTGGCGTTTCATTTCCTGCGGTCCCGCGGGGAGCCGCGACAGCCACATTATCCCGATCCTGCGCCAGGCCCTCACGCCTCTCCGCAGCCGGCCCTGGGCGCGCAATGGTGGCATGAACGATTTCCATGTAACACTTGCGACCTGTGTCTGTGAAAACCGAACAGAGGTAGTTATATACATTCCCACCGTCGATGTGAACATATCCTGCCTTGAGAAAGGGAAGGGGCCGCCTCAGCTGGTGTGACCTCGGCATCGAAGAGGAACTTTCCCTTGCATAAATTTTTGCGCCTCATGGACAAAAATCGCTCGCCCACTCTGCACAGCTGCCCTGCCTCACATGAGACAATGCGCTTCCGAAAGGCCACATACTGATTGTCTCCATGTGGAAGCAAAGGCAAAACATCAGCCATCAACCGCTTTCTCCTTGTGTCCATCCATGTAGTCACAATATATACCGGATCGTCGTTATAATTAGCAAAGATGCCCGCCTTTGGCTGGGGAGGTTCATGTAGTTGACGAGGGGCGTGGAACAAATGCATTTCAGCTAGATGTTGCAATCTGGGTGCCGTTCGTCCAGTGGCTATTCGCTGCGCCAAAGGCAGTGTGGCTGTCTCCCTAGATAGAGGGCGCTCAGGGCACGTCGCAGGAGTGTTTGCGTGGCTTCGTTTCCCTGCCGTAATTTCGCGCTTTGTCCCTTTGGGGCGGGTGCATGAGGGCCGAGGCATGAAGTCTCGCAAAGCAGAGTGGCATTTTTTGGGAAATCGCTTCGGCCAAGCCTTCCCGACTACCTTTCTGCGTCGGTCATCTGTCTTGGCTTCAGAATCAACGTCCCAGCGTCGGCGAGGTACCCAATGCGCACAAGTTTTGTGGGCCTCTGCAGGAATTGTCCACGGCTGATCCAATGTCTGGACATTGGTCAGAAACCATCCATGCACCTTTGGCCAGCCTGTCGCCGTGATCAAATGTTGGATGGGTTCGGTGGCAAGTTCTGACTCGGTCAAGATCCTAGCCTCAGTCAGGCAAGCCTTGGCGCGCACGGACCCTGTGCCCAGCTCAGCTAAGAAAACGTCTCCTAGCAAACGTGTGACGATGGACTTGGGCACGCATGACAACTCTCTGGCAATCAATTTCTGTAGCCATGGAGGATCCACCAGCAAAGCTCGATCGGGCCCCGACATGGCACAGCACAAGATCGATGTCTACGTGATCCATGCTTGTTAGTGGGCCTGGCAAAAGCATATTGACAAATCCACTATCCTCTTCAGCTACTTGCCAATCTAATATGCTTCTAAACGGCCTGAAACATACATTCACAAACTTTAAACCAACCTACTCATGCTTCTTCACCCGCTCTGTTCAAGGGGAGTTCTCCCTCGGACGCTAGAGCCAGAAACGAGCCCGGACGCACAAGCCGAAAAAGAAAGCAAGACACCGGATAGGCATTTACCAGCCACTGGAAAAGGCATTTTGACTTTCCTTATTGATACACCCCCAACCGCATCAGGCAAATCCAATCGAAGATTTAACTCTTAGAGCTTTGGACAGCGTGCCCTTTGGGTTCGAGCAGTATCTGCGCAACTTTCAATCATCACACCAGGGCTCGCCATCCAAACTCCGGCGCAAAAGGTGTTCCCGTCTTTACTCTCAGTACTTCTCGTCCCGGCGCCACTCACCTTCACCTTGCCGCTGGCAAGGGTCATTCTGCCTCATGCAGCCGCAGCTCAAAATTCAAGCGTCTGCTTGCAGCTACAGGGCTGTGTCCACTGGGCTGAGTTGCCGGGATGTCATGGTCGCCCTTGCCGGCGTTTCTGCATCTCCCACGCTGCCGCCACTTGTCTGGGCTGGCGGAATCTCATCATCCGGCGTGGACTGGACAGCTTCAGCTCGGCCAATCAGGCTTGGCGGAGTGCTGTTTATATATCCTACGGTCCCGCTGGGAGCCGCTCCGTCCTGCACGTTCTCTTCGGACGCGGACATGTCAAGGGCTCCTGCCAGCCTCGGATGCTAGAGCCAAAAAGTTTCCTGATCAATATGCGTTCTATTGAAGCGGCGCGGAAAAAGCATATGCACAATGTCTTTTGCTTTCGTTTCCAATATGTTTATCAAATTTCTGAACAAGGCTGAAAACAGTTGCATATACCCTGACTCAATGATTCATTACAATGATTTATAATCACACTGTGTTTACAGTGTTTACATGTAAACATAGATATGCAATGTGCATCTACAGCAAGCAACAATGCCTCAGCACACATGCAAAGAAAACGCCGTCAAGTTTTCTCACAATACTAGCATCCAACTACACCTATTGAACCCCTCCTCTGTACACGTTGAATGCTGAATGCTAAAGCTTGAAAGACTTGGGAGATCAACAAAATACGCAAGAACTAATCCTCACACTCATCCTGACTCATCGTGCTTGCGCTTTGAGAGTGAGCCAACTGCAACGATGATAGCTGTCTCCTCGGTTGCCTGCATCACAGATGCGAGAACACGGTCACGGTTCTTGATCATGTAGAAATCTCCCATCTTCCACTGGAACAAATTCTTTGTGATCTCGTTTTCCGTGTACTCACCACTGGACCTCAAGTGCACCAGGATCCTATCCATGATGCTGCCAAAGGTAGACGCGGTTGAAACAACCATGTTCATCATGCAAGGGTCAGTTCCGAACCATCAAACTTGACCGTGTTGAAGATCAGCTTCATCTCTGGATCAGACAACGATTTGGTGGATAGCTCTGTAATCACTTTGATCGGGCGAATATACTTGAAAATCACCCACTCCTCGTGGTTTGAATGCTTGTAGATCAAGAACTGGTGACCCGCATCCTGATCACTTACATGAGTCTGGTTGATGAGCACATATCAACTTTTTAACACTATCCAACGACACAAACATTGACAAACAAATGAAAAATACTTTGTGGTTAAATCGGCCGAAACAAACCAATTTACTAACGTTGATTCAAAACACTGAGCTCCGACCAGGACATACTTCACATTTGAGTAGGAGAGACGTTGAATCAGGACTGGAAACGTGCCAAGTACAGTTCCAAGGCAGCCCTCTCCTGTCAAGCATTCCCAGACATGAGAAAGGACTTCGCTCTGACTCTGGCTGGATGAATGCCAAGACAAGCCCTGGATAGCGTCCAAGTCTGGAACGTGTGATGTGTATTTGATGTGAAACTCCCATCGTGGCTTATGAGCTGCCGCCATGGTATCCAGAATCGCGGAAAAGGCACAACGTTTCACTCTTGCTTTTTGTGTTTTGAGCATCACATAAATAGCACAAAGAAGTGAACACTTCAGTGAACAATCCATAATGCTGAAATATAAGTCATCCTGATTCATCCTGCATACATATATATATATACAGAAGGGGTGGCCATGGGGCCTGGGTTTTTGTTGTCCATAATTTTTCACAAATATTAGGTAAATGCATCAGTGCCACAATCAAAACCAAAAAACACTGATAAATATGCATAGAGGATAAAAAACACATAAGAAAAAACCAAAAAGAAATAAACAAACATTGGGAAAACAAAAAACAATTCTGGGAGACTCTTGGCTGGACCCCCCAAAATCAGAAAAACCAAAAAACAAAAAAAAGCCTTGGGCAAACCAAAAAAACAAAAAAACAATTCTCAGAGACTCTTGGCTGGACCCCCTTTTCCTCAAGACTTCCCCAGAATTGTTTTTTTTGTTTTTTGGTTTCCCAAGGTTTTTTTGGTTTTCTGATTCTTCTGATTTTGGGGGGTCCAAGCAAGAGTCTCTCAGGCTTGTTTTTTTGTTTTTTGTTTTCTCAAGGTTTTTTTGGTTTAGCATCTGAGCTTACTTCTCACATCAAGGCATCAGTTCTTTTTGCTTACATCTGAAACCGTCTGAGCTCAACACTTCCTTTGTCCTTGTCCAAATCTCCATATACAAGTCTGAGTGCATTAACTGCTGACTGGTATCAATGCGGTTGCCACTTGCATTTCCAAACAGCTTGACGTGCAGTTGCGAGGACACTCTGTCCTTTACATGAAACGGTTGACATGACACGGTTTTAATTAAAATTCAGTTTTAATTCAGTTCTATCTTAGCTCTAACTCAAATCCAATTTAATTCTACCTAATTCTGTTCTAGCTCTAGTCTATTTAGTTTAAGAAAGCACATGCTACAAAACCCCGTGTTTTACAGTATTTTTTGCCCTGGAAGTGCTGGGAACAAGACTAAAACTCTTTTTTGGAGTAAATAGTTAGATTTACTTATTGTCAGTAATCACTGGAGATAATATATACATATTAAACATGTTTTATGTACAAGCTTCTGATTCAAGAGCTTCCCTCTAGATCTCTGGGGATGATCATTTCTACAAAAAACTATATATAAGTTTTCATTTCAAAAGCTTTCCTCTGGATCTCTGGAAATGGTCATGTCAATTTAAACATGCTATATATCAATAAATCAGTCTTTCTTTCAAGAGCTTTCCTTTCATGAAAACACATATATATACATATATATATATGGGATACCTACTTTCCCAGAGATCCTGAGGAAAGCTTTGAAAATGCAAGCTCTTGCCCGCAGACATCTAGAAGAAAGCTTTTAACATACAAGGTTTCTATATAGTTGTTTGAACCTAAACATGATTATCTGCAGAGATCTATAGAGAATCGTTTATAACATAAAAGCGTCTTTATACAATCTTTCTAAATCTAAACATGATTATAAGCAGAGATCTAGAGGACAATTGTTAAAACGCCAACTTTTTATGGCCTATTTCTTTTCTAATTGTCTTGTTCAAAACCATCTGAATGACTGATTGCTGCTTCCAAAACAATAAAATTACCCTGACTCAGGAATACATAATATATTTGTTCATATAGAGTGAGAGCAAGAATAGATATGTGTGTTTATATGGAGAGGGGCTGCCACTGAAGCATTTACCTAAAATTTTGGGGATAACCAAAACCCAGGCCCCACGGCCACCCGCTCTCTCTCTCTCTCTATATGTATAAGTATGCCATATATATCCTGCAGAGCGCTGTTCATAAATCCTGCAGTCCCGCTGGGAGCCGCTCCGTCCTGCACGTTCTCTTCGGACGCGGACATGCCAAGGGCTCCTGCCAGCCTCGGATGCTCGAGCCAAAAAGTTTCCTGATCAATATGCTTTCTATAGAAATGGCCTGGAAAAGCATATCCACAAATTGCCTGCTTTCCGTTACATGTCCTTTGCTTTTCTATCCAATATGCTGTGCTTTTCAAATTTCTGAACACAAGAGGAAAGGGTTACACAAACATGGCACACCCAGGGTCCCGCAGGGAGCCCTTGCCACTAGTCGAAATTTCTTGAAATGAAATGAATGCATTCTCGCCCGTGGCTGCAGAAACGCTGCATGTATACAGCGGTGAGGTGCCCAGTGGCTGTGAGTGGCTGGTCGAATGGCTGCGCGAGTGGCGGCTCGAGCGGCTGCAAGTGGCTGCTCAAGTGGCTGCAAGTGGCTGCGCAAGTGGCTGC
>CAXAMN010022006.1:398203-441551 GCA_963970005.1 Durusdinium trenchii
CTCCCAAGCTTGTCTCCCTTCATGATTTCGCTTTTGGCTGCCGCTGCCGCCTTGTCTCTCAAGCTTGTCTCCCTTCCTGATTTCGCTCTTGGCTGCCGCCGCCGCCTTGTCATTTTCTTGCCTGCCTTTGACGCGGATGCTGTTATAAGATGATTTGGGTCTTGTTTACCGTTTCCATCCTTTTTCCGGCTTTGAGTGGGATGTCTCCCAAGCTTGTCTCCCGCTCTTGCCATGCTATCCAACTTTTCTTGAAGTGCTATCTGGGGTCTATGCCGGTATACTTTTTTTGTCAAGAAAAAGGGAAGTAAGTCTGAAGGTCTACAGTAACGTCTAAACAAAGAAACACTAAAGAACAAAAAACAAATGCTGATACTTCTTTACATACGACATTTGTTCACAGTTTGGGCATGTTCAATGTTTGGGCATATTCCATTACCAGTAACAGTGGGTTGGTAAAGACCTTTCTCAATAAAGTGATATTCTTTGACCGATGGACAGATGGTTACGGGCAATGGACCACACCCTATTTATACATAGTGATAGTGAACATCCTTGTGGCGCTGCCAATGAGAAATGGATTCCCTGCTCAGTGGACCCTGGCCATGAAATTAGCCTTGCACCTCTCGGCGCACAAGCCACAAGGTATCCACAGTGGTCACCATCGAAGGCCCTACCACGAAGCCCAAGGCTTGACCCACAGGAGGTCCAGTGACTGCAACAGCCTCAAAGTGCGGTCGACCCCTGTGGGTGTGAAAATGTGTCAAATGCGGTCGGCTGAAACTCTTCTCAGCTGTCTCACGCAAAGGCCATGACATGAACCATGACATGTATGCAATTGCATCATGAACCCACGAGGGCAAGAAGCTATGACAGCTATGAACCTGTATGAGCAATTCTTGAGCCAGGTCGCTGTTGCAAGCGTCCTCTCCCGGGCAGGAAACCACACATCAGAGATCAAAGGACCTGCGATGTTGGCCCAAGCAGCCGTCATTCCGTTGGCCAACCTGCAGTTGAGCAACGGAAAGCAACGTGCTGGGCAAACTGGAGCTAACATCAGCATATACCTAACAAACACAGTCAAACACTGGCCCAACCACAAAACAGTGTCTCGGCTAGTCATGCCTAGCCACATTGACAATTGCACCATCATCATGAAGGCATGGCCCTCCAGCGGCAGGCAACGGATCAAGCCACAGAATGCTAACGAAACAGTGCTCAACAGCATAGTACATCTCGCACCATATCTGGCGTACCTGAGAACACAAGGTACAGCAAGAGACGTGCCTATCCGAATAGCACAAGTTGGAACTTCCCTAGAGTAAACACCGCCAATGGGCAAGTCACAACTTGTTGACTGGCACCAAGGCCAGCATGAAGCTGATATTAGCAGCATTGACGGCCCACTCGAAATCGGAGTCACCCCAACCATAGACCAGCTTGATGCTCTTGGAGATTGGCGAGAAAACGTTCCAAAGCAAAGCTTGCAAAATGTTCATCACAGTGAGCACCAAAAGAATCCACCACCTGGAATTAAGGGGAAACTGGCAGGCCATGCGAACGAGTGACAGGAATCGATCACATGAAATCCATAAGTGCTTTCCCAAGCCTTGCTGGAGAGGCAACATGGGCACAAAAGGGCTCTTCACATTGCACATGGAGTGCCATATCTATCGTCAAGGTACTGGACTGACTGATTCTACTGCTCTGTGTGGCCAGTATCTGTTCTTTAGGGTGCTCTCCGTTTGGGAAAGCATTTTTGTATCCAGGAACTTCTTACCATTTGGTTAGGAAGGCCGCGAAGGGACCATTCGTGTCCACCTGGTCTCCGGGACAAAATTTTGGCTCAGAATTTCTTGCATTTTTCAATCCTACGTCTTCTGGTCCCTTGAGCCTCATGCCTTCGGCAGATCTGGGTACAAAAGCAATCCCGACATATCGTCACCATCAAGACTTCATTCACTTGGGGCTTAAGCGATGTTTTCTTCATTGACAGGGATTGATCTTTGGCTCGCTTGACTTGCGAGCCAAAGAAAAAAATAAACGCGGTCCTTCCAGGCGGAAAATCCGGGCGTGGTGATCTGTTTGTATGGATTCCACAGCTCGGTTTCCTCAGGAAAAACAATCATACGATATTATTCGAGTTGGTTCTTGGTTCGAAACGTTCCTCCAGTGCAGTGGGATTTGCGTCTCCACAAATCAGAAGCTGCTTAACATCAGTGCTCCCATCGTTTCTATGCAAAATCTTGGGAGCAAGGATCCGTCATAAGGAATATCGCATCTTCGATGTAGCGACGCCAAGAGCGGAAGGGGCCATCCACCCCTCACAAGTTTCTATCCCCCAAACACCCAAGGGGTGGCCGGTTGGGCATTTTCTCCGAGTTTGATTTTTCATGGCTTTTCACTCTGGACAAACTGAAAAATGCCAATAGACTCTGACAAACAGAATGGCAAATCTTGTATGGAAAACAACTGCTGCTGAGTGGCCGAAGCCGCCCCCCCAAACGAAAAGATGGTCTCGACCCAAAGAGCGTGGGAAATGCTGTAAGCGTCCCACCAGACCTCAGTTCGATGCAAACAATCTGATTGGTGGCTTACATCTACGTGAGGAGCTTATAGCTTACTTCAGGGTAGGTATCTTGGGAAATTAAAACTTGGCAATGTGTACACACACTGAGGAAGTGAGAGCCAGCCCCAACAAACCTAACCCCATCACATCCTCGCTAGGGCATTACCCAAGCTTGCAGCAACAACCATTGCTGTAGCAACGACCTGGAGCTCACCTCATGAAGAATTTTCCAGGAGGGACCATGCAGTCCCAGCCGCTCTGGAAGAGTGCGTCTGAGTCCTCCTGCGCAAAAAATTGGAGAACACAAAAAAGAGTGGATCAAAATTTGCTCCTCGCTGAAGGTCTCCACATTCAGGTGACAGGCCGTGTAGTGTGGCACGAAGAAGAAGTCTGCCTGGGCAAAAGGAAGTATGTTGTTTGTGAGCATCGGTGCATCAGCTTGGCCCAAATTTGATGGTTTGGGTTGGGGGTTGGTACTTTGCAAAACTTGGAATTCTTTGGACAATATCATCATACAAGTATGCAAGCAACGCATGGCTTTTCAGAAAGATGAAGCACTCAAAAAACCAAGATTACACCGCATTCACAAATATTTCGGTAATATAGTTAGGAACAGGCTCGGTCTGTGTTCAGTTCATTCAGTTCTGTGGTTGCCACTGGTACGCAACAGCAGCAGCGGCAGCAGCACCCCACCACCACACACGCACACAGTGACCGACTTACGCATGAGGTGTGCGTATGGATCTCAAATAGCAGCATGTATTAACCCAACATGAAAACAGCATGAAATCAGCACCAACATACAGTATTTTATGTCAATTGCCAGCTTGATGGACCCAGTGTGGCTCCGGCACTAATGAGGTCAGCACTCAACACTTGGCAAAGAAGACACGCCAAAAACAAATTAGAGTTAACAAGCAAAAAACAATGTAGCACCCAGCATGAAAGCAATAGGGACAAAGAACAGCCTTTATGAATCCAACGTGAAATCAGCATCAATCCAGCATGAAAACGACATGAAATCAACGCTATACAGTATCAATATCATTTGCCAGATTAAATCCAGCATGATTCCAGCGCTAATGAACTTAGCGTTGAACAATCCCTCTCTAAGGGAAACAAAAAACCAAAAAGGACATTAGAGTCAACAAGTCCAATCAATTGTATAACCACATGTAGAACCCAGCTTGGAACCAACAGGGACACAGAACTTGAACAGCCTCTATGAATCCAGCGTGACATCAGCATCAATCCAGTATGACAAGGAAACGAAATCAGCACTCGTCTATCATTGGATAGATTGATTCCAGCATGGATCAGGCATTGGTGAACCCAGTGTTCAACAATCTCTTGGAAAAAAGGGAACTACAGTCAACAAGTCAAATCAAGTAACAACACGAATGCATCAAGCATGAAAACAGCATTAAGACAATACTAGTTTACCTCAACTTGTGGCATGTATGAACCCAGCAAGAAACCAGCATGAAATCAGCACTAATCATTTTTACATCAATTTGGAGCATGTCTGAATCCAGCATGAAAACAACATGAAAGCAGCACTAGTCCTTTTCACCTCAATTTGAATCCAGCAAGAATGAACGCAGCATGAAATCAGCACTAGTCATTTCTACTTCAATTTGAAGCATGTATGAATCCAGCATGAAACCCGCATGAAATCAGCACTAGTCATTTTTATGTTTCAATTTGGAGAATTTATGAATCCAGCATGAAATCAGCACTATAGTCATTTTTACCTCAATTTGGAGCATGTCTGAATCCAGCATGAAACCAGCATGAAGACAGCATGAGACCAGCACAGAATCAGCACTAGCCATGATTAACGCCGGTTACGCCAGTTACCAGCACAAAATGACTGGTGCTGACTTCATGCTGTTTTCATGCTGGATTCAGAAAAGCTCCAAATTGAAGTAGACTTTCATGCTGTTTTTATGCTGGATTCATAAATGCTAGAGTTGAAATAAAAATGACTAGTGCTGATTTCATGCTGGATTCAAATTGAGGTACTATGGGCTGAAACCGGCGCGAAACCGGCATGATTTTAACATGAATTTAACATGAAACCGGCGCTAGTGGAAACGGACATGAAACCGGCACGTATGTTTTATCCAGTGTTTTATCCCAAAATCACTTTCTTTTGCAATAAAATTCTGGTGAATATTTTTGTTGGTGGTTTGAATGTTTTTGTGTTTTTTTGGTATGAGGAGATTCTGTATCATTTTTGCTCTATGAGATGTTTTGAAAAAATGAAACTGCCAATTCAAGTCAAACTGCTTAGAGAATAACTATTTATTTTTAAAGTCATTTTTTTGAAATCAGTAGTGTTGATTTCATTGCGTTTTCATGTCGTTTTCATGCTGGTTTCATGTAGGTTTTGACTAGTGTTGACTTCACGTGGAATTCATGTTGTTTTGGTGCTCTGGCTTGTGGTTTTGAGACTTGCAATAGCTCCTTGGCTCCCTATTGAAAGGGTTGATTAGTTATTTAATTATTATGGGGAGCCCCCTGACTCACCTAAAACCGCGGAGCCGCAGGCTGCGCCCACACCGGAGACATCCCTTCTTGTCTTCTCGGGCTGCCGCTTCACGGCGCAGTGTTAGGTGGCTGCTGGAAGTCTTGGAAGGCTTGCCAATGGTCACGATAATGCCCCCGTCAGTTTGGAAAAGAAAGGCCCTCAGAGAGACCATTGTGACTTGAAAGCAGCCCCCTAACTCAGACGAGGTTTCTTGTAGATTCATCAGGCTCACGACTTTCCCCTTTCAAAGCGGCCTTCTGCCCATTAGGCATGCGCATCTCGTAGGATTAATACTATCGGTTGTTTACCTCTCTCAAACGAACAGGCCAGCAAACGTCGCGGCTCAATCGCTGTGAGACGTGCCGGCTCAGTTGCTGGTGGTCCTGGCGACACGCGCGCATCAGCCAGGGCGAATTTATAATCAATGGCAGAGAATTCAAAAAAACGAAAGTGCCAAGGAGGACGGATCTGAGCGACAAGCAAAACCTAGGTGTGAAGGTATCGTTCTTTTTATGTTGTGGTCCGGGCTCCAAGGAAGACCACTCCACTGAAACTGGTACCGTTTTTGTGTTCTGGTGTCGTTTTCCATGGTTTCTGCAAAAACTCTAAACATATTGCGCATCTCTACATACTGATGAAGAGAACCCTGTCGAAAGTTGCTCATCTAGAAACCAACTGGGATGATTTGGAGGAAGCAGGCTCGATGGCGCGCAAATTTTTCCTCCATCGTAGCTCAAGCTCGCCGCTTTCTTGCTCGGACTGTCATCCTCCAGGTTCGGGAACTGGAGGCTCGCGAGGAGCGGACTGCAGCAAGTCCGGAAGAGAGCCACCAGCCAAGGTGGGTTAGGCCCCCTCGCCATGGTGGTTGCGTAGCCGCTGCGAAAGATCCCGCTTCGGATCTGCACGGTGACCATCGCCGGTCCTCGGCAGGCCACACGATTCAATTTGTGGAGTGGGCCAGCCCGACACAACACGCAGAGGCAAACTGCGCATGAAAAGAAACTTGGGGAAATCATCAGGTTGTTCCAAGGAACCAAATCCTGCCAGCTGCAAGCACTCGGAATTGCCAACAGAGTTAGTATACACGGTGTTGTGGTTCACGGCCGTAAGGTCGCACACCTTGGATTCACAAAATGCGTCCATTTACGAAGCAGATCGACGCCCGTCCTGCGACTAATTTTCATTAGCCTCGGACTTGGGGGGTTGCATGGAAACCCATATTACATGTGCAACGAGCTATCTGCGGGGAGGCAAGTTGGAAGGCGTAACCCAACCAGGACGAAGAAGTGCTTGCCTATAACAAGCAGAGGAACATACAGGCTGCCTGCGCGCTGCTGGTACTCAACCTCGCCAGAGTCCCACCGCAAGAGCACGCCACGTCTGCCGCTGTACGTAAGGCACAAGTGAAGTCCACAGCTGGCGCCTCCGTCATAGTGGCTGCGATCTGCTTGGGCCGGCGGTGCTGGTGTCTGGACCTGCAAGGCTGCGAAGCACCAAAGCCAGTCAGCGACAGGCGTCTCGAGCAGACGGGTCGCGTTTGCACAGGTGTCCTCAGGGTGTACTGACCTTGGCGTGCAGGGCCAATGCCCCGATCTAGTTGGTGAGCTGGGGCTCGTGGAAAACGGCAACCCTTGAGGTCTCAGTCCTGCTTTATCGTGGGTGGATGTCAATCAATTAACCTGATGCTAACTTTCCCCCGTAATCATCAACACGCGGAGATACAAACATCTCTCGGCGTTGCATGCATGGTTTCTGGCAGGGCTGCCATTTTGCAATGGGTTGCCTCAACTGTTGAAAAGCTTACGACTGATGCTGCGAAAACAGGGCTCGAGCTTTTTGGGCGACAAGATGCAAGTGCGCCTTGATCGCTCTGCGGAGCCGCTGCTGAAAGCCCAACAAAAGCGAGTGGTTTTCCGTCTTGACTTTGTGGATGTAGTCCGCCAGATTGGGCAAGATGATGTCCTTCGGACAAGTGATGCCGTTGTAGCCTTGCGCAGGTTCAATCCACCCACCGTTTGGGCACGAAAAGAAACATGCTGGCTCGCCAAACACAAACACGCACAACAATCAGCGCAGAAAGCTGGACACATGGCCAACACCACTGAGCCTTCAAAGCCACCGCAGTCCGGTTTTGAAAACCTAGTTTCCATGTGGAATCCTTAGGCCCTCCTGATTTCCAGCCTTGAGGAGCCTGGTCGTTCAACTTGCTGTGCAAAGTGAGCTTCCCATTCTCCTTTTCGCCGGCGAAGGTCAGGCCCGACAAGTCCTGCGCAAGGTTGCTGACGGTTGCCAAGGACAGCTCCAAGGCGCACATCCGCGCTTTGCCTCTTCCTCCTGCCGGGAAACTGAGAGCATGTCACCAGCGTGTGATAACCATCTTGAAGCCCCGAGGTCCACAGGGGAATCACAAGACGACCTGTGAGAGTGTGAGAGCATCTGTTGCAGGAAGCCTACTTATAGCAGCAGGAAGCCGACTTTTACATCATATCTATAGAGGTCTGCATATTTGTAAATACATATATATTTATATACATCTGTTTTCGTTTGTGGATATTTTGCACATACGAACACATATCGCCACCTACGTCCCCAAACACACGAAGGCATCCTCCTCAGACTCAAACACAATAGCACCAAGGTCTCTCTTGACGGCTGTCAGCTTAGAGGCGCGCGTGGTCTTATAAGGGTTCTTATGGTAAGAATGAAGGCCTGTGTTTGTTCAAGGTGTTCCAACGGCCTGTCCGGCTTATTCGTTGCTATACTTACAGTGCGTTGATGCCCCTCGAGATCTTTCGAAGTGCATTTCGACTGCGCAGGCTCACGAAACCTGTCGAGTATAGCTCTCGCTGCGGCGCCACTTTCCGTTGCAGGCGTAAGGGAAACCTCGCGTCTTGGCGGCCCAAAGTCGCTGAAAGAATTGGAGCGACTTTGCTTGGCGGGGGTTCGGGCATGGTCGTGATGTTTGGCACACTGTGAGTTTGTGGCTGGTGCATTGCGTCGTGATCTTCCACAGGCAAGCTGCGTTTTGGCATCGATCTTGGTGTTGTCTTTGGCGGCGCTCTTGCTGCGAAACGCCTCGGCAGGGCCGCGCGATGTGAATCTTGATGCCCAGGTTTTGTGGGAGGCACAGCACTTTGAACCTAGTAGTGACGTCGTAGAAGGATGTAGAAAGCGCAGCGCTTCGGGCACCTCATATCGCAGATTTCGCGGCTGGCGCAACACTTTGTGAACTCTAGCTCTCTAGACCTTTACAGGGATCTCTGGGTCCCTAGATCTTTAGACCTCTAGTCTACAACTCCTGGATCTAGGCCGGCGCAACTAGATCTCATTCAAGGTTACTTAGATCGAGTTTCCTGGAAGAGCTCTAGGCCTTTAGACCTCTCCCTAGATCTTTAGCTCTTTCTAGGCCTTGATCTTGCTAGATCTGTCTGGGCGCAAGGCCGGATCGCAAGACATGGATCTAGCCCTCTTTCTGGGCCTCTCTAGACCTCTTGACATCTCTGGTTCTCAACACCTCTAGACCTAGAAATCTGCGCATAGACCTGCTGCAGCACTTGCAAAACTTCAGATCTGGATGTCTGAACGCTGGCCTCCAAATGCTCCTGGGCCTCAAGATCTCTGGGTTTCAACAGCTCTAGGCTTCAAAAACCTCTCTGGAATTCAACACGTCTAGATCTCTGCAGCTTCTGCTTGATTCTACACTTCTAGACCTCTAGACCTCCAGGTCTCCGACCTGAGACACTCTGGACAAATACAAGCTGTTCTCTCGCGCAACTCTCAGACACACTGTTTGGGGTGTCTTGCCGGGCTATTCTTTTTGCCAAACCTTGGGTTTCACACTTTCACCTTCTGCGCGGCCACACCGGTCACCCGATCACTCTGGGTTGCTTTTGACTGCGCGCGAAACTTACAACCCAGACTGCAAGCCAAGTTGGGCAACTGTTCGCAACATTCTTGCTTACGAGGACGCTCGTGTGGGGCACTCTTGAGCCACACACTTACTCCCCGCTGTCTCGCGCGGCACTCTCGCGTTTTACTCTTTAGGACGCACCACAAAGACCGGCAGACCTGCGGGACGCTTTTGCGCGAAGCTGGTGTTGGACACGCTTGCTTCACACTCGTGACATTCTTCCGTGACTCCCTGGTAGGACACCCTTGCGCGACGCTCTGGACGCTATTCTGGACACCCTCGCAGGATTCTTACACGCCACGCTCAAGTCGCGGACCGCTCTTGCGAGACACTCTTGGCTTCACGCTGTTGCTTGAATCTCTCGCGCACTACTGTCTTGCTTAAGACTCTTCCAAGGACACCCTTATTTGACACACGCTGTTGGCTGGACGCTCTTGTCTTGCGAGCCACTCTTGCCGCAGTCTTGCGCCCCCCGACACTGTTGCTTAAGACTCTTGTTGGGCACTCTTGCTCGACACCCTTCACGTTCTTTACCTTACACTCTGGCTGGACATTCTCGTGGTGGGAACTGTAGGACAATCTTTTGCGCTTTTTGCGGGCCTCACTTGTGCCTCTGGGCCTTGCCAAAAAAAGAGAAACACTGCCGCGTATCAATGTCACTGATGATTGGGAGGCAAAGCATCAGCGGAGGTTTTGGGCAGTATAGGTTTTGGGCGGCAAATATCATTACAAGGGTGATTCCGCCACATGCACCTTTACAATTCTATTCGGCCCACCATGGCATCACCGATGCCGCCCCACTCCCCAGGAGCGCGTGCGCTCCCCATCTTCTGCGTGGATGATGATAGGGCGCGGTAGCGGCGGGGACGTGGCGGACCCGCGCGCACCCCCAGGGCTACCACCCCCCCAAAGGACGTGGGGAACACGCACGCGCTCCCTGCTGCTACCACGCACTATCATCATCCACGCGCATCGACATCACGGGGCCCGGATTACAAGTGCTCACGAAGAGTCGGATTCAATCAAGAGCCCCAAAACCAAGTCATTTTCATATTGATGTACTTATTGAGATATAGCAGTGTATATATATAAAGATATATATTATAAACATGGTCCGGGAACAGAAACACATTCCTCATCGATGGAGGTTTTGATTCGCCCGCCACAAGGACAAGCGGCTGACAAATTGATCGGAATCAGAGACGGGTTGAGTCTGGTTGTTGTAAAACCACACTTTGTAATCAGAAGTAAGCACGACAGCCCGCATCCTGTGAGCTCAGGGCCAACCCGCAACTGCGAGCCACCTGGTCCAGGTGCCAGGACCGGCTTCAAGCACCATGTGTCCTTCGCTCTGGTGGGAAGAGCACCTGCAAACCAATTGGTCGCTGACTGGTACGTCACAGGCTTCTTCCAAGTGGCCCTCTGGGTGTGCCGATCAACCGGCTCACAAGAGACAACAGCGTACCCGCGTTCGAGCTTCTCCACAAACGCCGCCGCCTCCTTCTGAGAAAACGGCCGCTTGGCCTCGCAGTCCCAAGCCAAGCTGCTGAAGCCTCGAAGCTTCGTCGGGGCCAGGACAGTGACCTCCATAGACTCCAAAACTTGCTGGGCAGAGCTTCCTAGGTCGTTCCACAAAACACAAGTAAAACACAAGAGCTCCGGTTCCGAACGCCGGCTGCGGTCTCCCGACATGGTGATGGCAAGCAGGGGTTGAAAATATCAATGCGGGCGGTCACGGCTCACACCCATAGCGGTTCAATGCGGTCAGAAATCTACTTGAAAGACCCTATGACAAGTTATGTACGGGACGGTCGCTCAGATGACTCAATCTTGAAAATTTTGTGAAATTGCAGGAGACGCCCCAGCCCCACGAAAAGGCAAGCGTCGAGCTGTGGGCTGCAAGAGCATGGTGAACTCCAGCTGTCGCATGGGCCACTCGAAGGCTTGCTCAGCCAGCCACGCTGCTCTTTCAGCCACAGCGTCCTCTCTGCTCTGACTCGTGAAGGTCAAAGTTCCTCAAAGCCGCATGGTCGCCACTCACCGCGGCGGCCACCCCAGCACCCCCAGGTCGTCGCTTTAAACAATGAGCCCGGTCCCAGCCCACAAGAATGATAACCACTCAACAGAAACTAGCCTTCCGAATCAAACCAAGTTCAACTCTACAATATAGGGCTCTAGTTCGACCAAGTTGGGCACACAACCAGCAAAAGCAAACATATTGGAACGTATACGCACTCGAATCCTGCTGTCAAGCTCCTGGCTCCTGCGGTGGCTGTCTCTTTGATTCTAGTCAGACCAAGGCAGGTTTCTGATAGTTTAGGTACGCGACGGACCAAATTTCAGGGGATCAAAAAACACGACATGCCAGAAGTTTGTGATTGAATACCACTTCCTAGACCCTGGCTTCTTTCTTGTCTGCACATACCCTGGTCTAACAGGAGGTGTTCGAAGCTCTTACTTCCAAGTTGCGTGCGGGGCGGGTCAGAAGTTGTTTCCCAACAGCTGGCTGCAACCTTCCGGGCACTCAAACAGGTCAGCTGTCTTGGGACAAGTGCGTCCCAGCTTGAGGCCCCCCATGCGGTCAGTTCGGGCCGGGTCACGGCCGTTGGCCTGCCGGCGTTCCCTGCTGACAAGGCGCCCTTAAAGAGCCAAAAGGCCACGCAACCCCAAGACCAGAGGTCAGCAGCCACGGTTGGCCGAAAGCCCTGCCACACCTCTGGGGCTCGGAAGGTCCTAGGCTCCAGGGGGCCACCACACGCCCCGCAAGATACACAGGTGTCAATGGCACAGAGCATCACCTCAAATAATTTAAGCAATGGGGGAAATGGTGGAAGCAGGGTTCAGGCAAGCCTCGGGTCACCCAGGCGCTGAGTTTCTCTAGCAGCGACGGACACGGCGTCACAATCTAGAAGACTGTCAGAAAAATCGATCAGAACCAAGGTTCCATCATCTCCTTAAAGAGGCCGGCGCGGGCAAAAATTAGCAATGATGGAACACTGGCACACACCCTGCTTTGCGTCCCTAACTCAGCCCCTCAGCCCTGGCCCCGAACCCAAAATTTTTTGGGGCCGCGAGGTCCACAAGGTAATGGCCCAACATCTGACGCACAAATTCTGCGGGCTCACGTTCATATGAACCAACTGGACGCTGTGGATGACACAAAGGGCTGAAGCAACATCTTTGAGGGCCTGGGGAATATTGTCAGGGCGGCGCTGAGCGAGGTCTGGCCCCACATACTCCAGCCGCAACTCACCAGGCGGGTCCCCCATAACCAGCTCGGGCGCAAAGGCAGCCTGAGCAGGCGCGTCAGCCGCTTGACTGCGCCAGGCTTCTGAACAGGGGTTGGTCTGAAACAGCATTTGTTCAGGTGGTTGGAATTCAACATCCACGGCAGACACAAGCAGAAACATGACATCGCAATGTTGAAAGGGCAACCTGGTCTTTGCAAAAGCACGCCGTCGTGCACTTTCGGAGGTGCATCTGTGTACTACTACAAACGCAAGTGAGGTTGCATGTCAGAAGGCCTTTGTATACGTCTGCTCGTGACTGTCAAAGTGTGGAGGCCAGGGGGAAATCATCTTGTCACGGCAGCACACCAGTACAGACAGGAATGAAGCCATGTGGTGGGAGAAAGGGTTGATCAGGCTGTGACGGGGCGTGAGTAGGGAGACCAAGGGAAACACAAAAGAAGTCATCTCGCAACAAGACGCAAGCAAAAAAATAGCTAGTATGGGAAACAAAGGGCGAAAAGGAAAGGAACACAAAGCCAAGTCATCTCAGCCCAACATCCAGAAGAGCCTGGGAAGACAAAGCGAACACAGCAGAAACATCTCAGCCCGCACCACGGAGGACAAAGGGAGACAAAGCAGAATTATCTCAGTCCGACAAAGCAAAATCATCCCAGCCCAGCATCCAGACATGCCATGGGGGACAAAGGGGGCCCAGGGGAGACAAGGCCAAATCATCCCAGCCCAGCATCCAGACACGCCATGAGAAAGAAAGGGAGACAAAGCAAAATCATTTCAGCCCAGCGGCCATACGCCGTGCAAATCAAAGGGAAACAAAGAAAGACCAAGCAAAATCATCTCAGCCCAGCATCCAGACACGCCATGTGGGGCAAAGGGAGACAAAGGGAGACCAAGCAAATTTGTCTCAGCCCATCCAGACCTGCCAGGCAAAGGGACACAAAGGAAGAAAATCATCTTGGCCCAGCATCGTTTCTAGGCAAGAATTCAAAACCCCTCACAGCAAAGCTGTTTGGGGGAAAAAGACTTGAAAGGCAACAGGTCGGTAGTACACCTGGGAAAGCAAATCAGCTGCTTTCTGCTCGCAGGGCGCTGGCTGAGGATGCGCAATTCCTTCAGTGCACTCGGCCCGCTCTTGCGCACAGCGACCTGGTCTCAGATCAGAATATGGATCAACCAGCCCCCAACTTCGCGTTGATGAAAAAATGAATCGTGGCCATCTGGCGCTCACCCCCGGGCTTTGCTGGGTTACATGGCCTAGCCAACACAAATTGCACAGGTCGCCCCAAAAATGAAGAAATAAGACGCACCAAAGCCCAGGCACCAATCCATCGTTCTCGCGTTTGATCTTTACAACTCGAGCTCGTCTTGACGAGAAGCGCTCAGCATCTTGCCACTTCTCACAGCTCTCTTGAGGCCACTCGAGCGCAATCAGCGGCTGCCATCTAATCATCGCTTGCGGTCCGAAGGGGTTGTTGCTGTCGACGGTTTTTACCTCTTCGCCTGATTGTTCTTGTTCTGGGTTGACCTTCGTCTAGTACTGGTCACTTCCTTGTGGTGTCAGCAGTGTTGTTGCTCATACAGTGGGTTCTGTTGCTCTCATCAACAAACTTGGCGGCCTCCACCCCCGCCCCCCTTGCAACCAAAATGGTGGAAAGCGAAGCTGAGGCCTCCGCAGTCAAAACTTCTGCCCTGGCTCTTTAGTTGTGATACAAGGGCCTTTTGCAGGAGGACCTGGAAGGAAAGAACCGTGGTTTTGACACTTCTGTCGTCAACAGCCGGCTGCCGCCCCGGTCTCGGTCCTCTGAAAAGCTCAACCGTGGCGAGCCCGCGATCTCAGTGGCCTCAGGGGCTGGCCCGGAACTCACCGCAAACATGTCGGAGAGGGCGGGGGGTTTTGACAACAAACTGGCAGCCAGGAAATTGGGTGTGCTAGTCGAAGAATTACCTGTTTCTCAGTATTGTGAGTCTGTAGTCCTGTAGTGAAAGGGAGCTAGCCAACATATTTTTACAAAACCGCTGCTTCTAGGAAAAGTTCATTTTCAGCGTTGGTCTTGGTCAGGCTAGTCAGGCCCCTAATCGTACCTACTCGATGGTCTGGGTCTGGGCGGCCTTGGCGTACCGGGTCCCCAAAGCAAGTGGCCCAGTGGAAAGCAATGTGCTCGGGCATCGGTCACCAAAGTAAGGAACACAGCGGTGTTGGGAGAGAATGGTCGTCAGCAGGACCCGGAGTGGCAGTGTCCGGGCCAAGCTCAATCAGAGTCGGCGAAACCACCGTGTTTCTTGCCTCTCGGTGTTTGTGGCACCTTGCCCGGGCCCCCTCCTCGTGAAAAAGACGACTCCTGCTAGCAATGGATCAAGGTAGTTCGAGAAAAACCCGTGCGCTCCACCTGTTGGGTGGCGGTCTTCAACAAACTGCTCCTGGGACGGCCCAAGGCCGAGTTCAGGCCCACAGGCCAAAAAAATCAAAATCCAGACGAAAACACTGCGCCCGGCTGCGGCCCACCAGTCCTGGAAAAAGGCAACTCCGCGGCCATCACCCCCAGCTGGTACAGGCCAACTGGGCAGGCCTGGCACGCCAGCTGCCAAAAGGATGACAGTCCCGGGTCAAGCTTCCACGTCTTCTGTGAAGAAGTCCGAGGGCCTTCCAAACATAAAACCAGAACCCTACCCAATCCAAAGATCAAGTCGGGGACCCGTGCTGGCTAGTTCTACTTGTTTTGCAGGACCGCCTTCCAAAAACGCTACTAGACTCCACAGATGTCACTACAGCCAAAAGAATCACCCATCACCCCCGGACCGCCTTCCAAAAACGCTACTAGACTCCACAGATGTCACTACAGCCAAAAGAATCACCCATCACCCCGTTGGCACCCGCCTCTTGATTTGAGCGGTCTCCTGGCAGCGAGGCGCCAAACAGATCATGGTCTGACGTAGTGTTCACACCCAAAGGCGTGATGGCTTCATCCCTGATACTCTGAGGCACTGCCTTTGCCAACTCCATCCCTAAACACTGGAGTGCCTGCGCAAAAACCTCTTCACCATCCTCCATGGTGACACTTTCCCAAATCAGCCCTGGAAGCCTATCCTGCACCACGCTGGAGGTGTCTGATGAGTCCGAGCTGTCGAATTCACCCATGACGAAGCCGGGCGATGTTGGCAGTCCAACAACGACTGAGCAACTGACTCCTTAAGCCTAAAAACACATGAGCATCCATTGAATTGCAAACACAGGTCGACCCACCCACAGTGTTTTGTCTAAGTTGCCGTTGAACAGCTCTATCCCCACCCACACTTTTTTGTCCAAGACTCGCTGAAGCGACCGAAGGCACTGACCAATCCCCATAAGGATTCTCACGGCTTCGTTTGGATGTAGCCCTGCGAAAAGAGTGTGCGCATGTCACCTCTTGCTGCGAAGGGTTCAAGCTACTCTCACGAAGACATGCATTGTTTGTAAGCTCATCTCATGCATATCTTGGTTGCTTTATTGTCCTCACGCATATCGTTTCAAGTTCATACATGGTTTATTGTTCTCAAGGCAAGCCACCTGTTGACCCACACCCAGGTACTGCAGACAGGAGCTGTCCAAAACATCCCGCCCTGAGCGAAACACAAATCATATCAAGTCAGTTCAATCATATAACTACCCTTCCACTCAACATATATCAAAAACATGTTTGCTACTTTGATGTGCTCTGTAAGAGCCATGTTTGCAGACTTTCGAGTGTTTTGAACCCTGTGCACTCGCGTGCTGTCCAGTGTCTGTGCGACAAGCGCGGGCTACCAGGCTGACGCAGTAGGCAAACCCCACTCCGCCCATGATGTCTTGGTATGTTGGATTGTCATCCAGTTCAAAGCTAGCATAGCTGTAGCCCAAGGCCCTGCCAGAGAGAGATTTGATTGCCAACTCATATGCGCTCCACTGATTCCTTTAAAGGAACCCCTCAACTTACCTGTTGACGCTTTGATTAATCTCATGACTGAACTTGGGATCTCGCCCAGCCTGAATCCACCGCAAATTGATTTGCAGCCGGCGAAGCATTCCACACAGCTCAGGACCTGGTTCAAAAGGTGTGACCGTGGGACTTTGGTGACTCTTCAGGGGCGATAGGACCTATAGGAGTTCAGAGTTCATGGACTATAGATGAAGATATTTCTCACATTTCCTGTTCCGAGAAACCACCATTGGCTGAGTCATGCTCCTGAAGACGATGTCGAAGAAGCTGATGAGGGTAAAGGGCAGCCCTGCCATAGATAAGTTGCGAAGCCTCAAGCCACGCCGAAACCCCGCTTTTCTGGTTTAGGTCCAGGAGCCCCTTGGTTGAACCTCGCGGTCTGTGGGATGGTGGGGCCGGTGTTGGCAAGTTTTTTTTTACCATTTTCTCTGCCCTTTGCAGAGAAAACACTTCAGAAGTCACTGAATAGAGACCCATGGACCTAGTAAACAATCTTCAAAACAAAGCGCACAGTAAGGACCTGGAAGACCTTGAACCTAGGATGGGACTGGGAACAGCCTCTGCAGCTGAGAAACAATCAAGCAAGGACTGGATGCAAATGATCTGTTGACATCCTGAATCGCCTGCTGGACCCAGGCACTGCCACAACCTGTACCCGCTTGGGTTTGTTAGGCTTACCATGTTTTTTTCGGCTAGGTTTCAATACCTTCATAGGCGTGGCAAGACGCCCGCACCCACGCAAAAACGCACCCAGCTACTCGTGAGCAAATGGCTGCCGTGGCGACTGCAAATTGGCGCTGTGAGGTGTTGCGTGTGAGCTATGGCTGGAAAGCTTCTAGTCTGAAAAGCAACCGCTTGACTGCATTGCAACTGTGGTCGCGGAGCGCGAGTGGCGCCTCCTCGAGATCTGCTGGACGATCGACAACATTCATTGCTCACGCGCCCGACAGGCGCAGAATGAAAACACGACGAGCAAAATGCACAGATGTATCTGAGTCGACTCGAGCTAGCCTACACCTGCCAGAACACGTTCACATATATATATATATATATCCTCTGGCAAAACATATGTTGTGCGCAATCTTTGACCCCGATAATTGAGGGTGGAAATGCTGTCGCGCAACCCACTGCTTGAGCATGCATGCGCTGAGCGATGGCCGCCACTCAAAAAGACTGCACCCTTAACTGAAAACAACAGCTGTACAGCGCTGGTACCACACTAGTGCGGAGAAACATATGTTTCAATCACTGCTAGCGCAAAAAACAATAAAAAACATGTGAATTATAGATGTCTCTTATCTCTGACGTCTATGTATTCATAGACTCATGAGATAAGATGAGCCTTTTTAGCGTGTAAAGGCTTATCTCATCCAAAGGCTTATCTTGCCACTCAATTCTGGCCAAGTTAAGCTTTCTTCTACAAAGGCTTATAAGCAAGCACTCTCGGCAGACCAGGTTTGCAAGAAATCAAAGACCTTGTTCTCGGTGGCGGCTCAACAGGTTACGCAGCGATGGATCGCATTGTCCTCGAAGGAGTCAGCAAGTACCATTACACGAACCATCCTACCTACAAGAGCCGCAGCATTCCCTCGATCGCTCAACACTGGGACGAACAGTCTGATGTGGCACCGTATCCCATCATTCGGCCAAGCTGCTTCTACGACTCCAACCGCCGATATACCGGCGAGGAGATGCGACAGATTGTCGAGTTAAGCCGTTCGTACATGCAGGGATATCGCGCAAACCAGGGAGACTTTGATCTCGATGAGGCAAGACGACTTCGATCGACTGAACATGTCAGCGTCTTGCTGCTCAACTTTGGCGATATCAACCGTACGCCTCATTTTAACGGCAAGCAGCCTCTGCCCAGGGAGCTCGTAGATTCGGATCAGTATGCCGTTTTGCCGCACTATCTTGTCAGGAACACGGCACATATTTCGATCCTTCTGGAGGCCAACGGAATTGAACGACACAGGGAGCTTTTCAACCAATATCAGTGTTTGTGTGTCGTTGCCTCGGCGGACGGTGAGTCACCTGCAATTGCAGCAGTTTGTTCCACCGACTTAGGTTCTTCAAGATTGGAACTCATCCGCCGTATCGAGCTCGAAGGCGAACACCTGGCCTGGGTAGCCCATGCCGCGACATTCCGCGTGATCTGGGGAAAGGTCGATGAAGAAACAGACGGAGGCATCACCGATGACCGCGGAGTAAGAAAGAACCTCCGAGTTGCCCTTGAAGAAGGTGCTGATCCAGCAGATAACATGGAGGTGATCGTCTGCCCTGACAGTCTTGCCGTAGCACAAGCCACCACCACCTTTATCGAAGCCGAACCGGTGGATGCAGAGGCATTGTTCCACGAGTGTCCGATATTCCGGACCGGGAGCTTGAACGACTGTAAGCGCATGCACATGCCTGAACTTCGAGTTTGCGCCTTTCATATCAATGCCCATGCTTTTCAGTCAGGTATTACGGCCGGTAAGAACGCCATCGCGAAGATTTTGATTACGGCCGTGGCAGACCAGGCGGACGTCATCGTGTGTGATGCCAATCAGTTCACGAACCGCAACTTCCGGGGCGATCGACATGCCGATCCAGCGACCGGAGCAGTCCTCACCATCCTTGACCAGATCCTTGTTTCCGCGAACAAGAAGCGTGAGTCGAGCAAGCGCATCACCTATAACTGGGAGGTCTCAACCCTCGCCAGTGAGCAGCTCGCTGCTTTGGAAGGTCTGGACGCCGATTGCCACTGTATGTTGCAGATCGCCTTAAATTACGGCAAGGACATGCGCACGTTGCGGTCGAGAACATCCGATATTACGGATGATCGTGGACGTATTGGATACGAGGATCCTCCTCGTCAAAAAGAGACTACCATAAAGGTCAACGAACTCCTTAAGCATTTGAATCATCTTGACTTGTGTCTGAAGAGCAGTGATTTGGGTTATCACCATCCATTCCAGTGCAATTTTTCACTTGCCAGTCGACACAAGATCAGAGTTCGCAGCCAGATCTCCGCCGTGAACCGTGGCGAGAAGAATGCCGAAAGACTTGAACGTTTGAAGGAACGATCTCGGCAGAATAAACAAGCCCGTCAAGCAGGCTGGGACTATTCCTGGCAGCCATCGGACCACTGGTCCTCGGGCGCATCAGGCTCATGGTGGTATTCAGGTTGTTCCTCATCATCATCCTGGAATCCTGGGTACCGTGGATACCGAAATTGGTAAGTAGTCTCTGCGAAGCCGATATGCCGGCTAGACCACAGTTAGGTGCCGGAGAACAAAATGCATTTTTTGAAAGACCCAGATACATCTAAGAATAAAGGCCTTATAGATTTGATTTCGACTTAACCATTTGACTTGATGAAAAAGACTTCCGATATTCCGGAACGTTCGATGCAGCAAGTATGCCTTTACTAGATTTGTAAAGATTATCTGACGCAACCTAGATGAGCAGAATGGCATCTACGGTCTAGTTCTGCGAAGTCAGAACTTCTGTAATTCATTTGCAATCTTTTGCTATCCAAGCTTTGTGCTTTAGAAATCGTAAGCTTCGACACGAAGAAAATTTGTGTCTGTTTTGTTTTTGGTAGTGTCCTAGGTCCCCTAGGCGTGTCTACGCTATACGTGTGTAGCACCTGTTCTCTTGTATAGACTAGTATGTAGCTCTTCAGTCCGCTTTCGACCTAATTCATTTGGCTCAAGACTTAGTAGGCCAATACCTGCATCCGCAGCCATAGAAAAGGGGTGCATCGCTGCCGCTCGCACACCGATCGCACTCCTGCCACTTCTGGGGGAACTTACCCCTCCCCCCCCCCCCCCCCCCCCCCCCACCCCTCCCCCTCCTCACCCTCAGCCAAAAGGGCCGGCGGAACAACCCGCAGGGGTAAATACTGGTTTCATGCTGGATTCACACATTACATGCTGCTCATTGAGGTACAAATGGCCAGCGTTGATTTAATTGTGTTTTCATGCTGGAGTGACGCTGGCTTCATGCTGGGTGGATTCACACATGCTTTTTGGCACACAGATCACTAGTGTTAATTTGATTGTTCTGATGGGTTATATAATGATCGCTTCATATTGGGTCATAGACTTATAAAAAACTTTCATATGGTAAGGCCAGAATCCGTGATTTAAAAAAAGTCAAAAGAGTCAACTGGAAAAGTCAAATTGAAAAGTAAAAACAAGTCAAAAAAAGTCGAAAAAAACACGTCAAAAAAGAGTGAACCATAGACCACAGCTGGAAAAAGGAAAAAAAGTCAAAAACAAGTCGAAAAAAAGTCAAACATGTGGCTCCTTGCCTTGGCGGATTACTGGAGTCAAGAAAAGTCAAAAAAAAAACGTCAAAAAGGGTCGAAAAAAAGTCAACCATAGACCACAGCTCGAAAAATGCAAAAAACAATCAAAAAAAGGCGAAAAAAATAAAAACAAGTCAAAAAAGTTCAAACACATGTCAAAAAGAGTCGAAAAACGGTCAAAAAAGGTCGGATCTGGGCAAATTGACTTGTTTTTTGACTTTCTGAACTTTTCTGATTTGCTTTTTTTGACTTTGACTTTTGGGATAGACTTTTTTTGACTTTTTTAAAATTTAGAAAACATGCTCTTTCCAATGAAAGTTTTTTTTATAATCGTAGACGCTGCTAATGACGCTAATGAAATGGGGTGTGTAGTTACAGGAAAACGACCGATAAGCGCCACCTAGTCGCACCTGTTTTGCCTTGAGCCAAAGTAGCACGAGTGAGACATAGATAACACTATACTAGCGTGAAACAACACCCCCCGCTGAACGAAAATGGGGAGGAGTGAAGACTATGTACAGTGAATTTGGGACCTACGATGGCAACCGGTCCCCCGGTACGTGCGATTCGGACGAAACCGGTTCCTGCCTTTGAGATGTAGAGGATAATTGACCTCAAGGGCAGAGAAATCACTGACAGGTTCATGCTAGTGTTCACTCGTACTGCAAAGCTATACATGTTTGGAGTCATCTCAAGAAGAAACAGCACAAGCTTTTGACGCATCAAGCGGTAAGTGCACGATTGGCCTTTCAGAAAGCCGGAGCATCACCGGTCAGCGCACGCTCCCGCGTGGCGAATCAGCACTACAAAAGTATGTGCGTCTCCGGACTTGCAATGTGACAGGTACTTCGACCTTCAACATTCGACTTAAATCTTGCTGGCGCAAAAGCGAAGTTCGGCATCCGGTCCCCCGGTGCAACACAGAAGCGGTCATCAAGGGCAACCGCTCCCGCGGTGCGATGGAGGAAGAACAGCCTCACAGTTGAGAGCCATGCTGCCTGTTGGATGTTTTTCTTTTTGTTTGGGTTTTCGGTTTTGATCCAAAGGCAACGACTCCCGTCGTGCGAATGTTCCTACCAGTTGCGTGAGCTCCACCAGTCACGGTTCCAGCGATTGTCACGCTGCCATTGGCTTGAGCGATCTTGCCACCATCCTTGGTTCCAGTCTCCGCCGCGATTCCATGATGAGGAAGCGGATGACCATTGGGACTGGTGCCAATCTTCATGAGCACGTGCCTGATCCTGTGCGGCCCTCGCAAGGGCTTTGGCTGATGTGGTGTCTGCTTTCGCACGAGGGACTACCATGGTCCTAGTCTCCTTGCCAAGCTGCAAGTCAACATTCGGAATGAAGGCAATGTCCTCAGCGATGAAGTCGAGCAGTAGCTGTAGAAGCTCTTCCGGATCCGTCTCATCAGTCTTCCACTCAGCGTGGAATCCCAATATTGGCGGGCGCTTTGCATTCTGGGCATAGCTTGCTGCAAAGACCTCGGGACGGTAGAGCCTGTTTTTCCAATACACCAGGAAATCTTCGCTCATGTCCGCCTCTCCCACCTTCTCAGGATCGTTGATATAGATCAGCTTCCCAGCATAGCGATGGCCGACACCCTGCGTGATCATCTGATGCGTTCTTGGTGGGTCCGGAATGACCGCATTTGCCAATTTCTCCAAGAAGCTGATGCAGAGCGGTGACAGATCTTGTGCCGCGCAGTTGAAGGCATACAGAGGATCTGTCAGCTGCCTTTTCGAGATGGTCATGCCCATCTTGTCTGCTTTGTTCACATGGCTTCGAGCATTCGACTTCAGGATGTTGATACCTGATCGAGCAGCTCGCGGATCTTGGCCATGCGTCCCCGCAGGCGTGTTGCGAATGCCGGTTCCCTGTAGCCGATCTTCCTGGACCATATCGAGTGAGAGTTCAACGCCCATTTCAGAGGCGATCTCTTCCATTCGAATGACTTGGGCGGCCTTGCAAAGGTCCGACCGACGCGGTGTTCAAAAAGGTACCGCACTTGCCGCAACACATCGAGCCAAAAGTGAAGTGGAGTTCACAAGTAGGGCAGTGCCCCTCAGGCATTTGAATCCCCTCCACTACAAGCCATTGCGTCTTGCCATAGCCCTCCTTCGCTGGATCACAGGCTCTGAAGTCGAATCTGGGCCGGTTGTAGTTCGGCAGCATGTCCGTGGGGCTGACGCTGTTGCGGTTCGCCCGGAAATTTGGCCGCCGAGTGACATACATTGTCTCAAGCACCTTGAGATCCGGCAGATTCTTTCCAGCCTTCATCTGATCCTTGACACCCTGCACCTGGTACTGACCACCGAAGATGAAAGGGTGAAATGTGGTAACCTTTCCACACCATCTTTCATAATCATCGAGGACGTCTTTGGTGGAAGATTCCAACCTCGACGTGATCAACTCTTCATCTCCGGCAAGCGGTCCCCCGCTGCGTGCTTCATGGAATGCCTTCTTCTTCCCTTGGAAGATTGCACGGTAATGGGCATACACGTGGTTGGCATACAAGTAGCACGCATTGGACATGTCATACACAAACATGACATAGCGACAGGAGATCCAATCAGGGCAAAGGATTGTACCGGCCGTCGTTTCCACGAGGCGATGTCCATGGACTGCCATCATATGCAAGTCAAGAGCAATGCAGACGGGCCGAGTAGATGCCATAGCTGCATAGTCTGTCGTGCTGATGCTCCATGGGTCCTCTTTGGTGAGAAACGTGTACATATCTCCGGTCCTGTTGCCCCCAGGAATCAATCCCATGTTGATGATGTCCTGGATGGATGCATGGTGCGTGTAGTGATAGAGGATAGATGGCTGAATGTCCTCCACACGTCCATGAGCATTCACTGGCGCACGAGGGAATTTGCCGCTGTTGTACTCGGCAACGCCATACTCCGGATCCAGCGCAATAAAGCGCTCATGCTCCGGCAGTGCCTCCTCCACGTTCTGGTAAGACCAGTCATTGTGGTGCTGAATGGCTTTTAGGCGAAGTGGTGTGTACTGCCTTTTTCCCCCGACCAAAGTCCCCTTTGGCGCCACCTTGATCTCCATCATGAACCGATGGTTGCTCGTGAGCACAAGCAACATGTCATCGATGGTCAACGACTGCATGTACTTCTTCTTGATGTACATGTAGACATGGTTGAACGCCATCCAAAGTCCCTTCTAGAATGCCGGCGGTGGGATGCGATTCCGCTTGTTGGTGTGTTCCCACCCTCGCAGCAAGCCAGAGATTCGGCGTGAAAGCCACACTTGGTCGGAGCTAAGGTGTTCCAATCTGGAGGCTCCGGGCACTTCCCTGGACTGTAGTGCCACCACCTGGTTCTCTGAAAGCGGTGAAGTGGCGCCTTTCGGCATAGGTAAAGCCTTCGGCTGAACCTTAGGCATCACCTTTGGCTGGACTGCAGGCTTCTCCGTGGCATAAGTAGTTTTGTCGGCCACGGCTCCCGCCGGGCGTTCCTTCGGCTTTGGCTGAGGCTTCGATGCAGGTTTCTCAACAGCAGTGGCCTCGGCTCCCGCCGGGCGTACGTCCGACGACGATGATGCAGTCTCTTCTGAGGACTTCTTGGATGCCTTGGGCTTGGGCTCTTGCGATGGTTCTTCACCAGTCCTTTTGGCTTGCGGGCCATCAGCAGGACGAATCTTGGTCCCCTTCTTGTCCTTACCCGTGGAGGAATTCAGTAACTTGCTTGAACTTCCTGAGAGCCTCGCCTTCGAGCGCTGGGATCGCATCCTCATCAGTATAGATTCGGACGATGTCAGGCTCTTCTGGATTGAGGCGTAGCTGATACAATACTCCTTGCACTTTGAAGCCTTCATCACGCATGGAATCGGGCAGGTGCGTGAGGATAGGTGCGTCAAACAGGATCTCTTCATCGGGGTCTTCATCGTCATCCGGTTGGTCGACATTCTCATGTCCTTGAAGTTCCGCAGCGGCGATGTGTGGCTGAAGCAACTCCAAGATTTGCTCTTCATCATCAAGAGGATCATTCATCACCAGCAGCTCATCCTCCTCAGTGAGCTCTGGCGGCACGAACTCTTTGTCACCCTCGGCCGGAATGGGCACATTGGCAGTGACAAATTCCATACCAGCTGCAGAGGCTGGAGCCTGATTGTTCTGATCGCGGCCGTCCGTCCCCGGAGGCGTGGTAGTGGATGGTTCAAAGACTTCATCGATCTCGATGACCTTAGGCTCATCCACTTCCATCTTGTCATCCTCCTTGGGTTTGGGCGATCCTTGAGGCGCACCCCAATCCGCTTCAGTCGGAATCAACCATTGGCCCGCGGTCCCCCGCTGCTGATACGCCCTCACGTTGAAAGGCAACTTTCGGGCGGCTTCGATCTCCTCCTGGGTGGCATCTTCCCATTCACCCCAGTCGTCGAGGATCGCGATCTCTTCAAACTCAGTCAGCGTGACTTTCTTGCCAGTTCCGGTGATGGCGTGCTGGCGAATCTCTCCGGGGTACGGCTCGTACCAATCACCAAGACACAGATAGCCTTCATCGAACCGCTTGTTCCACACCCGCTCCCTCATCAAAGCCTTGCGCGTCTTGTTTCCTCTCTGCTTGGCGAAAAGGTTCGCCTCTTTTCGGAGGATGTCTACACCGGCCAAAACCCAGTAGTAGTACGCGAACAAGGCGACGGAGGCATAGTAGCGGACAAACAGGTCGCTGTTGGCATCTGTATTCAGGCAGTGAAAACTGTCGTACCTGGTGCATGATCGCACAAGCGTCGTGCCAGCCACGGTGATCACACCCATCTTCTTGAAAGCCTCAGAGACAAGGATCATCTGGCGAGTGAAGTCCTCCGGCAAGCCGTAGGACTGCCCGTCACAGTAGCAGATCACGATGAGAGCTGCCACATCCTTGCGCTGCCTTAGATCGGCGAGACGCCGCATCTGTTGGGTATGACTCTCCGCAAGCTGAGCTTGCCAAGCATAGGCGGCTTGCTGCTTTGCCGGGTTCCTATGGAGGACTTGGGTGTCTACCCATGGGTTACCTACGTACCCATAATTTCCGTAGACATCGTTGCCAGCGTAGCTGACAACAATCACGGCAGGGGCAACACCTCCCGGTGTGCGACGAGCTTTGTTGTCCAGGCAATATTCAATGCCGTCGGTGATCTCTTTCAATCCTTTGCCCCAATGCATCGAGTATTGGGCTGATCCTGCCTTCTCGGTCAACAAGTCCATCTTTCCAGCCTTCAGGAACTCGCCGACATTCCTCTTCGTGCGCTTGACCGTTCCGTCGGCATATAGACCTTCGTCCACAAGCGCCATGGAACTGTCTCCTGCGAAGATGAAGTCGACCACGGGTTCCCCCGGGCATGGAAGCTGTGTCATGAACCGTGGAGGATTACACTCCAAAATTTCACGATGAGTCTCATCGATCCTCCCCAAGACGTTGCAACACGTATCATAGGGGTTTCCGTCACAAGTTGCATCAAGATGGGAGCGACCATCGTGCATTGACTCGCAAATGTGACCAAGAACAGAGATGCGGCGAAGAAGGTTCTTCCAGCACTCATCATTCCCTGCCTGAGTCGGCTGGGACTGCGGATCGATGTACATGCCAGGATTGTTCAAAAAGAACTCAATTGCATCCGTCTCAGTGGCACGAGATGCGCTCATCGTTTGACAAAGGCAAAGCGGGATCGAAAGCTTTTAGGTACGACTTACCGTCCCCGGTCGCGAGCTTGAGTTAATTGGCCGCGGACACGCCGAAAGCTCTGTGAATCATGTCAGTCATGCGGAATTTGTAACTCTCCGTACGCCTCAATGACTCACCTCTGCCTTCAGCATGCTCATGGTTTCCAATTTCCATCACACTGCAAAGACTCAAACGACTCGATTAGGCTAGATAAATTTGTACAGATCTTCCATGGCTTGCGAATGGATACACCGTGGACATCAACAACACCAATCATGCATCCATCAAATGTCACTTGCTCCATAACGTGGCGTTGACAGAATGCTACCACGTGGTCAAGTTTCCAGTACACACAGCCCTTAGGCCATTCGATAGCGATGTACGGACTTGCGGAGCGCAACGAGTTAACGAGGTCCACTAGTGCGTTCCAGAGTTTCCTGAACTCCTTCTGGTGTTCCTCAACTTTGTTGGCAGCTGATGGTATGGTCTTGTTGACGTGTATCCATGGCGTTCCACCTGTACAAGGCAAACTTGCCCACACAAGTAACCTGCGGCCTTTCGGACGAGAACGTAGTTCATTCAAAACTTGTCGGACGATCAACTTACGAGTATGTGGATCTAAGACATCGTCATCCTTAGTAATACGAATCACCTTGCAACCATGGGCTGCCTTACGAGTGACGTCGCCGAGCTTCGATTCCGGACTGCAACACACTTCAAGCAAAATTCTGTTGTGAGACTCGGGCGTTGCTGCGGCCACGGGTCCCCCCGGGTGAGGTGCATCGGGCGTCTTCTGGCCTGACGGCTTGATGGACGCACGGTGCAACCCAAGAAGCTTGAGCAGTTGATTCCATTTTTCTGAGCTCGTGAAGGGTTTGGTGAAGATGTCTGCTGCTTGAAGTAATGAGGGTACATAAACAAGTGTGAAGTGTTTCCGCTGGAACTGCTCAGCTAACCATGCTAGGTTTAGGCGTTGGGTCTTATCGGCATGCCGGAATGCAGGCGACCGTCCTGATTCAAGGATACGAATGGTTGCCTGATTGTCTTCCAAAAATACCATTTCGAAAGTTCCCTTACCAATAAGGTAGATGTCCATGGAACCTTCACGACCCTGACCAACGTAACATGAGTCAGTGAGTGCATTCCTAATTTCACGGGGCTCAACACCGTAGTCGATTTCGTTTGGACCGGGTATTCTAAAGATCGTCATGCCCGTCCATTCACCATTCATAACCCTCTGCCCCTCTCTGCTGGACCAGTACCAGCTCACGTCAGCATCAAAGGATCCATCCTTGAATTGTGCAATCGTGATTCTTTGAGCGGACAGGAATTTGTGATCAACTGGGCAGTCATCACAATCTCTTGGTTCAAAAAGGTGATGTCTGGGTTCAACATGGCGTCTAATGACCTGATCTCTTAATGGTTCGAACTCCCAAGCATCTTTCTTTGCGTTTCGGGCACGTGTCCCCAAGGCCGAGCTCTGTGCGTTGGCGTTTGTGACTCCCCCCGCGTTCCGGATGACTTGCCAGAGACAGGAGGAAGGAAGACCAACTGTTCGAATGGACAGATTAGCGGCAATGACTTCCGCTTCCGTCGAGCTCATAGCGGTGGCCGTCTGCTTTTTCGAAAAGGCAGTAAGGGGAAAGTAGGTGTTGGGACCTCCCATAGCCAAAATGCAACCTGAAGTTGAACGACTATCATGCTCTCCGGCATGGTCACTGTCGGCAAACAACCACAGTTTGCAATGTTGGGGTTCGTCGCCAATGAAACCTGACTGCACGACGTCAATTGTAGAGTGGATATAACACATCAGTCTATGTAATGCAACATCACACTCCTTTGACCACTTAGTGACACGGCTGGCAAGACCCTGAGTCGCTCGAAGCAAGTCGAAGCGCGCCGTGCGTGCAGCGAACAATACTTTCATTAAGACTCTGCTTGCGATGGCCTGGAGTTCCCCCCGGCGTTCTGCCTCGTCACCGATCGGTCTTGCAATTTTGTCGTCGTGGAACGGTGTACTCACAGTCTTGAACTTTACTGGGTGATCGACTAGGCTCTCATACTTTTCAAGACATTGACGAAGAAAGCCCCTCATGTCGTATTCGACCCGAGTCACCGGTTTGGTCATGCATCCCTGGTCTTCTTCAAGTTGATCCAAAAACGTGAAACCTTGGGCACGGGCGGCCTTTTTGGCCTGACTCTTGTCCCTTATCTTTTTGACGGCTGCAACAGCCATCTTGGGGTCGGAAATGCACCTGTCGATGAAGTAGGTCTCCCCTGTCCACCAAAAGGGCAATCCCTGTTGTCGGTCGATCTTGGTGTCGTGCCAAACGTGGGATGGTCCCCCCGCATCGTTGGCAACGGATCCCTCCGTGCATGGAACATACTCAGTGTACCTGAGGTCACCAGGGTCGAACAGCCCTTCAACGCCCGCAGGCCTGATTTCGAAGCGTCGACGTGGCTGGACGTGGTGATGCACAAACGTGCCATGCTCGGGGAAATGAGTACAGTAATCCTGCGTTCGGCGGGCGGCGGCCGCTGGCTTACTAGCTGGATCTTCGATCTTGTGATCAAACACATGTGCAAACGGGTGATCTGCTACGGACAGCTGGATACCATGCGTTACAACATGGTCGCAACCAAGATACCTACCTACGTCTTCGGGGGTATCCATGTCAATATGTGTACCGATAAGCTTCCACCCCTCAACATGGTTGGACTCCGGACCGGCCATCTTGAAGTCATCTACATAGACGGCTAACAAAAGGAACAACTTGTCATGCTAAAAGATCGATGGCCAGCGCTCGGGGTGCACGGCCTTGAAGCCGACCTTGGCGAGGCAGTCCTCGCAATGCCGCTCCCAGAACCCGCCAGAGTCTGGGTGACCATAGAGAGCTAGTACAAGCGGGATGATAGGATCCTTGTATTTCCCGTGCCAAGACTTAGGCCACCGGTACTTCGGGATCCTGATCCAGGTCGGTTTGCCTTTCAAAGTGGTCTGGGTGTAGGCTTGTTTGCCGTCGCCTTGGGCGATTTTTTATTCCCAGGCGCACTGCTGTAGCAGTCAAGGGCTTTGCCCGCCTCCATGTTCGCTGGCGCCGATCCTAGCTCTGAGAAGAGGGCAACCATATCGGACTCATCTTTGACTTTGTTCCCTTGGAACACCGTCCGACCTTTGTACTTCCTAAGGGGGTTGCCTTTTGGAAGCTCGCTGCCTTTCTCAACACAGAGTTCGAAAACATTGCCTACATGAACCTTGACATTGGCACGAACAGCTTCGGACGACACATCATCCCACTCGCATACCTTGTCATAAAGCCAAGCGGGCTTGGACTCCAGCTTCACCCACTCAACGTCCAAGGAGCGTTGAGCATCTGGGGTGTTGCGGATTTCCTTCTGGCCTACAGGCCTTGCCACTAAGGCGTTTAGCCATGGCTCATACAGAATTCCTTTCTCTCTATGTGCATGTGGTTTCTCTTCATGCTCAACAGGCATCAACGGCACACCTTCCCAGGCGGCGTCCATTTTCGTCTCAGCGGGGATATCCCCACTTTTATAATGTCGCAACTGGTTGTCGATCTCTGCCACAGCTGCTTTGTGTTTGCTCTTTTCAGCAAGAAGGCGCTTCCGAGCCTCCTGGAGCTCGTACTCGGCAATCGCTTTCTTCCTCTCAGCTTTGGAAGCTGCTTTCCAAAGGAAGGGAGGAATGGTAGGTGGTTTTGAAGAACCCTTATACTTCCTTGCCTTATATCCCCCGGCATCATAATAGGACGAATCGGCTTTGGGGATCAAGGTCGTTTCACCCGCGACAGGATCCAGAACCTCGATCATTTCAGCCTCTTCACCCCCCGGTTCATCGGCAAGGTCTCCCGACCCGCGAGCAATTGCAGGCGCTTCATCAACAAGAGCTTCTGGAAGCTCAGGTGGTTCATCTGGTTCATACTCATGTTCAACAGCATGTCTCAAAACCTCCTGATCAACGAGATCCTCAACACTTGCAGCTCTGACGTCATCGATCGACGGCGGATTGCTTGAAATGGTAATGCCTGGGTACAACCCTTCTCTAATCATGTTGTACCTACCCTTGCGTGGAAAGTGCAAGCCGATGTCTGGGACAGCAATCTGATGAACTCTCAATGGTTGGATCTCGGCACTGAAGTCTGATTCCATGACATCCTTCAATGGGAGAACCATGAACTCCTTCCTCCACACAAAATTGGACTGAACGGCGTACCCCAAAAAGATTCCAGGGTTCGACGTTGGTTCAAACCTGAGAGAGGATTTGGCCTTGTTCTTGGGACCGATCCAGTAGTCGATTCTCAACCCAAAAGGAACCAATGGGCCTTTGAACTTCTCACCGAACCGTTGAAACCAAGGCGAACTACCCTCCCGGGTGTCGACGATATTGCTTGCCATGCATGCATGTCTCGCAGCATGCGCCCAATACTGATGGTGAAGGCCAGCCTGTTCCAAGTTCACTCTTGTACCTTCGATGACGGACCTGATGGATCTTTCTGCCATTGCGTTCGTTTTAGAAACATAAGCAAAGCTAGTTTGCTGCCTCCATCCTAGTCTCTCTGCGGTGGCGATGAGCTCTGGTGAGTTGTCAGAGTAAAACACCCCTACCTCATCAGTAGATCGGACAAAATGCTTGAAGGCGGCAATGCACTCCCGTGTCGACCGACGGGCGGCCGGGTAGACATACCTAAAGTCGGTTGCTACATCTTTCATGACTAGTGCAACCCGAGCCCCATCAATGTCCATTTCCTCATCGTCCCTAATGACAAGATGATCGGCAGTCAAATGCTGTCCAAAAAGGTCCGCATCAACTTGGGTAGAACCTCCCTTACTATATGATGGACGTTTTGTCATCTTCGCCCTGGAACAAGCTTGACAAAAGGGGTTCTTTGGAGTATGTGTCAACAGATGCTGAATTGATTGAGCTTCTTCCTTCAGTGCAGTCTCCCCCCGGTCCCGTTTGTGGTCCAACGGCTTTTCTACCAACCTCTCATCCAATGGTTCAGGTTCCTCTTCAGCGGGATCTTCACCAAGTGGATTTTCATCATCATCATAGACCTCAATCGCTTCTTCAGCCGGCGTGGCAGGCAGGGGAATCATGGGTCGTGGTCCCCCCGACCGCTGATTTGCACCATAAGGTTGACCTATGGCTGACATCGCAACACCGGTTGTGGGTGGCAGGTATGGAACATAGTCATCTACTTTAAGTTTGACTTTAGTTCCGTCTGGTTTCTTGAAGTATGGTCTGCTATAAGCTGGCCAATGAAAGCTCCACCCTGCATCGATGCAACGTTGTCCCACAGACACGACGGCTGGACTGTCATCTAGGACACACGGATTGATGTCATCACCCAAAATGGGAACATTTACTCTGGCTTGGTCAGTAGCTTGGAATACTCCGTTGGCTGTGAGAAGACTTACAGGTTTGGATGATTGTGACACCTCATCGGAATGGAGCATGTGCCTAGACACAAGATCATGAGCGCTGCCCGTGTCCGCTATCCAAGCGATCTCAGTAGCTGGCACTGAAGTCGATGGCCTCTTACCAAAACACTTAATGCAACCAATGTCGGAGTTGCACAGGTACGAACACTCTGCCGGCATGGACGAAAGCTCGTTCCTGACAGCGTTCTGGAGGTGTGAGGCTGCAATGGAAGCATCTTCAGTGGCAACTCGAACAGCTTCAATGTACTCCGGCCGATTTGGTGTGAAGGTCTTCCGTTTCCTTTTACTTCGGGGTTGAACAGACCGCCAGTTGGAAGAAGACTCAACAGCATGACTAAAAACGTTTGGTTGATCATCAAAACGAACTTGCTGTCTAACAAAACTGTCAATGTTTTCTGTGTTGTCAAAATCGGTGCATAATGTGTTCGACGCGGAAAGGACCGGCATGGCCACGCTTCCCAGCGGGCGAGTGATGAGGACGGAGGATCCCTGAGAGACCACTGCGGCCATGACCACTGCTCGAAGGAGGCAGACTGCTGCCGGCGCATTGGAAGAAGAAGATTTCCCACCTTTCTTCCGCTGACTCTCCGAGCCAGTTGAGTTGTCGGAGCCTGACGATCCTCGTGAGCTGCTTCGCTTGCCAGGTTTCTTATCTTTCTTCTTCTTCTTTTTCCTGTCCTCTTTCTTCGCAGGGACAGTCTTTTCAGGGTGCTGGAACGCACAGTCTTTGCCTCGATGACAATGTCCTGCTTTCCAGAATTTGCAAGTCTCCTTTCGAGACCCAGGCGTCAATGATCTTGACCGAGACTGACTGCGATCCTTGCCCTTTCCCTTTCCTTTGCTTTTCTCGCGGCCCTTTTCGTGCTTGTAAGGACATGATGATCCGCGCTTGCATTTTCCGGTCTTTTGGAAGTCAAAGCATACGCCCTTCTTGTCATCTGGAGCAGGCATGGCTGTATCTTTGGTCCCGAGCGAACGCTTGGTGGCGTCACGCATCTTTTCAAGCCTTCTCCGTTCAAGATAGGCCCTTGCAGCTGTGATCAAGAAGTCATACGATCTTTCTTTACTACCATCAGCTGCTCGATCGTACAATGCCAGGTCATGCTCAAGGGGTTTAAAGCGCTTGACTGCCAGATGGAAGTAAGCTTCAAGGACACTGTCTTCTGGTTCTTTCTTCATTCCGGCCAGAACACTGTCCCACTTGTTGATAAAGCCCTTGAGGTCGTCATTGACCATCTTGACGGACATAAGGTCTTCGAGACCATAGAATGCACCATGCTTGATGCTTGTTGCAAAGTACTCATGAAAGCGAAGGAGCAAATGTCTTCCCTTCACATTCTTGTCTTCACGAGCACGCAGCTCCTTGAAGGTAGCAATTTGACGACCAAGGTCCCCCTCAGCGCAATTGGTCAAGCTTGCTAGAAGCTTTGCGTCAAGGGTTGCAAAACCCTCTGAATCGTCCAAGGCGTCGATGGTTTGGGAATCCTTGTGCACTTTCCCAACCCATATTCGAGCTTCATCTGGCTTGGCTGAAGCCGCAGCAATGTTGTCCCTCACCTTGATCTTCCAATCTCTGTACTTCTCAGGCGTGGGAAACTTGGGAATGAGAACTTTATCAGCCTCTTTGGCTTTGCTCTCACGATCTCTGTCTTTTGACTTTCTCTGCTGCTTCTTCAGCTCCTTGCGGATGATGCGTGCAAGACGCGAAGATTCAGAGCTTGAGTCGTTGGAGCTGTCACTTCCGCTTGCTGATCTAGGTGACGAAGGCGACGGAGAAGGAGAACGCCTTTTCCTGCGCTCTCTTGATCGGCCTCTCTTTGGGCTCTTCTCTTTCTTCTTCTCCTTTCCTTTCTTCTTCTTATCCCTCTTGGACTTATCATCACCTTCGTCATCCGCATTGGACGGATGAGGATCGTCATCGCCCTTCGTTCCCGGGCTTCTCCAGCTGAGTGCGAAGGCTCGCTGGAGGCAAAGCTGGGGACCCTTGGGATCCAGGTGGCTGCACTGATGGCGCAGGCACTCGGTTCCCCGAGGCGTTGTCAAATCTCTCTCGCAACTCCTTGATGATTCGACTCTGTTCAGCTAACTCTGACCGAAGTGCATCCTCTCTTTGCTTGGCAGAGGCGCGTTCGTTCTCGACGACGGAGTGTCGTTCGAGCGAAATCCGATCTAAATAAGCCCTCTGTTCATGAAGTTGTTGGTTTTGATGGGCTTGGTTCATGTCACTCAAACGTTGATTGGCTAAAGCCTCAATTTGTTCCCTAGACTCCTGGATAGCCACTCTAGCTTGGTTCTCCACTAAGTCTCTATATTGCCTAGCATCATCTGCTACTTGTTGCCCGTGCTCGGCCAAAATGGCCTGATGCCGCAATTCCGCAATCTGAGCTACCTGAGCTGACCTATCCTCATTGACGAAGACTGCTTGTTGATGAATCTGTCTCGCATCAACGTTCTGGACATTCATCACAGGAGAGAATTCAGGTTGAAACGGCGCGGAGCTTGAACACTAGGCAGCAGGTCCCCCTGTGCACTGAGCATCGGTGGCACATTTGGCGCACGCAACTCCAGCGGAACGACAGGGAGTTCCAAAGCAGGTGAGCTGAGCTCGACATGGCAGGCGAAGTGGGAACGTAGCCTGAAAGTGAGCGGTCACCACGGGAACTTTCATCATCAGCCATGGCCTCTAGACAGTGCACTATCTAGGGTGGGGTGAGACCAGGGCTAGTACCAAGCACGTACCGCACTTTTGGCGATACGGCTGATAACCTGTAGTTACAGGAAAACGACCGATAAGCGCCACCTAGTCGCACCTGTTTTGCCTTGAGCCAAAGTAGCACGAGTGAGACATAGATAACACTATACTAGCGTGAAACAACAGGGTGCAATTGACTAGTGCAGGTTTCATGTCCTTTCATGCTGGATTGATAAATGTTTCATACAAGATCATACAAGGTTCATTTATGATGCCAGTTGAAGTAACAATGGCTACCATTGATTTAATGCCGTTTTCGTGCTGGATTGATGCTGGTTTCATGCTAAATTAATAAAGGCTGTTCTGCAGTGTCCATGTTGGATTCATATATGTTTTAGTTTATTTGACTTGTTGGCTGCCGTTGTCTGTTTGTTTTCTATCTTTTCTTTTCATAGATTGCTGGACGCTGTGTCATTAGTGCTTGAGGCACGCTGGGTTCATTAAGCTGGCAGTTGAAATACATACACGCAAAAAAACATTGAGTGCAATGGAACCATACACAACATGCCATCATGTTACCATGTTGCCTGTAAATGTTCAGCAACTGCACGCCTCCCAGCAGCAGCACAGCAACCAGCAGTTTTGTTAATGATTCAAGTTTGAATCAGTAAAATTACCACACGTCAACAAATAGTGTCTTTTAGAAAGCCACATCTGGCAGAATAGCAAACCACCAACCCAAACCACCAAATTTGGCCAAAATGAGTGTAGAAAAAACGTGTGGAATCCAAACGGTACCTATGTCGAGCCACTTGATGTTAATAAGGCTCCCCCGAAATGCCCCCAAGAAAATTGGGCGATCCCCACGACTACTTAGAGGGTGGGGTGGAGGAAAGGGGGGTGGCTTGGGCTGCCTTCTAAGACAGCCGTGGGTATGCCATGAAAGTGTTGGATCCTTGGCATCAGCAAACTATCTACACCTGAGTACTTTGCTACTTTTCACAACACACAAACACTTGGAAATCTCAATTGTTCCACCCGCAGCACATCCACACATCACGCATAGGATCGTCTTTTTCGCCCCATCATCCACGCCCCTTGCTGGGGGCTTGGATCGCCCACCCAGCAGCACTCTTTAGCAGCACCGCACCTCTCTAGGACTTCTCCAGCGCCTCCCCAGCGTGGGAGGTGCTCAAAAAACATGGAGCTGCAAAGGTGCTGCTGAGAGGCGCTGGAGAGATGCTGCGGAGGTGTTGGACAGGCGCGAGGCGCTGGGGAGGTGCTGGAGAGGTGCTCATCTCCACCCCCTCCCTGTCAGCACCCCATCTTCAGCGCCCAACAGAATAACAAATGCCAGATTGAATGTCATGTCTGAAATGCAAGATAGATTGCCAAGAATGTCAATTGGACATTTTGTTGACAAGAATGAACGCCAGAACAAATACCTGATTTTGCATCCTCCCAGCCAAAATGCACCTCTCCAGTATCTTCACACACCACCGAAGCTCTGGCACCTCCCACCTCTCTAACAGCTCTCGCCAAATAATTTGGCAGAATGATTTTCTGGACTGGCGCCTATGGAATGCACGTAAGAATGTCAGAAGATATGCCAGAAGAGATGGCAAATAGAATGCCAGAAGGTACAACGCAGGATGCCTGCCAAACAGAACAAACTGTTCGCCAAATAGAGTATCAAATGGAATGTCAAACAGCATGTCGGAAATCGTTTCAGATAGAGTTGTCACACTGTACGTCACAATATTTGCCAAATAGAATGTTATAATCTATTGCAACATCTTTGTCAATCAAACTATATAGATGTCGGAGGCCATCTGTGGCCAACACTTTCTTCCCATCAAGTTTACGCCAAGGCAGGTTTAAGGGAGCTTCTAACTTGGTCTTGGGCCACGCGGCGGGTTGAACAACGTGATAGGCTGACTTGGATGGGCTAAGCGCTGGCTTTGTAAGTAGGGAAACAAGAAACTCAAAGATGTAGAGAGACAAAGCAAGATTGGTTGTGTGAAAGCAAGCAACTTCCAGATCCGCTAACGGATATTATTCGTTAGCAGATCCTGCCTTTGGGGTCATCGACATTCCCCTAACGGATCATATCCGTTGTCGGATCTGGAAGTTGCCCGTAAGTGAACTCACAGATGTAGAGCGAGAGAGCAAGGTTAGTTGGGTGAGCGGATCCTGCCCTTGGGTTCGTGGACCTGGACATCTGGAAGTTGTGCGTTTTCATTGGTTTTCACATAGGCCACAGACTTGCATCCAGTGACTCGTGTTGCTCCTTCTCCATCGAGAAAGGAAGATTGGAGAGAATCCCAGTCACTGTTCTGCGCAGCACCTATTGCCGATGGTTTATACAACCAATATTTATGGTACATGTGGGCTGTTAACTAATTGATTTCCAACAAAAAACCCACTCCAAAACAAATGCGGACAAGTGCTTTCTAAAGGCTTATGAAGCATGGTTCCCACATGTTCCGAAATATCCTGGAGGTTCCAAACCTTCGTTTGTTGGAGGGCACACGTTGCCCCAAGGAAGACCACTGACTACACGCCCGCCAGGGTCTGGCCGCTGGTTTGGCTGTGACCGGGCCAGTTTCGTGGTCGCTCCAAAAGATCGGCGATTGGGGTTGGTTGGTGGAATATTGGGATTGGTGCAGTGGGTTCATCAAGGCCTTCATTGGTGGCATTGCCATGAGGTGGGGGTGGAGGGTCCGCCCTCTGTATATAGATATGGTCAACTGACCTATCGAGGTTATCGAGGGCTTCAGAAAAAGACCCTTTCAGAGCAGCTTAGAGGGTCCAACCACTGACTCTCTCGGCTGAATCAATTCTTGGAAGCCCAGGAAATGAGAAAGGCAAAGGGAAAAAGCTATGTGGAGACATTTGCGGATGAGAGGCTTTCCGAGCAAGTCTATTTGTGGCTTGGGGCGAGATGGCAACAAGGCTTCTAGATGGTGATGGTTTGTGGCGTCGGGGCACATAATGGCCTGGGAGCCCTTGGCCAAACGCGCAGGAGGGTTTCCCTTGCAGATCTTGCACCATTATAAAAAAATATATATATATACATCAAGGTTTCCTACAAGGGTGATGGAAGGTTTCAGGAACACTTGAGGTTTGATCGGTACGTTGGCCGTGCTGCAGAGGCTTTGGTGGTGAATGCTGGGCCAAGTTCCAATGGTCCCCTGATCTCACTTCCAGGGCCCGCAGGAATATTTACATAAACATGCATCATGTGTATGTATATGATACATTATATATAAATGTAGTTCATTTATGTAGTCGTATTATGTCGTATTTGTATGTCAAGATTATATGTATGTTGCTTCATACTTGCGTGTTATGGGTCGTATGGGATTGCTATCAAAGACAGCCATCATCATGGCTTGATGAAAACCATGGGCATTGCAGCTGGTGATCTGTGAAGCAAAGGCTCAACAGCAAGACGTCACACACCCGTGTTTTTCGCCAGTAGAGGTCTGGTTCTATAACCTCAAATGCAATGCAGTGATTTAGGCTTCTCATTATCTTGCAAAATCAATAGTCATAAAAAAATTGACCAAAAATCAAACTCATCCAGTTGAAAAGGGCATGCGCTCATATACTATAGGGGGGTCAACCGCATAGGCAAATGCTCAAGGGCTGTTCTAAGTGACGCGCCTTTCTGAAAGCGAGAAGAGATCAATGTGCAAGAGAGGGAAGGGGCACGTGTGTGACAGACCACTGTTGGCTCACCTGACCCCCTGGAGCAACACCCCCAAAGACCCATAGATTGTTTTAAGTCAACGACGCCTCCCTGAAGACTGTTTTTTGCAAGGCCCAAAACTATTATATTAGCGTGGGAAAATACTACTTATTTCCCGTGGAGGGCACCGATGAGTTGGGTGGGCCTCTATCGGTTTCAGGTTTTCTCATATGAACAGCAAAGAGCGAAGTAGTAGTAGTAGTAGTAGTCGTCGTCCTCGTGGTGGTGGTGGTGGTAGAAGTAGAAGTAGAAGTAGAAGTAGTAGTAGTAGTAGTAGTAGAAGTAGTAGTAGTAGTAGTGGTAGTAGTGGTAGTAGTAGTAGTAGTGGTGGTGGTGGTAGTGGTAGTGGTAGTAGTAGTAGTAGGAGGAGTAGCAGTAGCAGCAGCCGTAGCAGCAGTAGCAGTAGCAGTAGCAGGAGTAGCAGTAGAAGTAGCAGTAGCAGTAGGAGTAGAAGTAGGAGTAGTAGTAGTGGTAGTGGTAGAAATAGAAGTAGTAGTGGTGGTAGTAGTAGTAGTAGTAGGAGTAAGAAGTAGTAGTAGTAGCAGTAGTAGTAGTAGGAGTAAGAGTAATAGTAGTAGTAGTGGGAGGAGTAGCAGCGGCATTAGCAGTAGCAGTAGGAGGAGGAGTAGTAGTAGCTGTAGCTGTAGCAGCAGCAGTAGGAGTGTAGCAGTAGGAGTAGAAGTAGGAGTAGTAGGAGTAGCAGTAGAAGTAGCAGTAGCAGTAGCAGTGGCAGTAGCAGCAGCAGCAGCAGCAGGAGTAGTAGTAGTAGTAGTAGTAGTAGTAGTAGTGGTAGTAGTAGTAGTAAAAGAAGCAGTAGCAGCAGTAGCAGTAGTAAGAGTAGCAGTAGCAGTAGCAGTAGGAGGAGTAGCAGTAGCAGTAGCAGTAGCAGTAGCAGTAGGAGTAGTAGTAGTAGGGCGGACAAAGTAGTTGAGGACAGGTTGGGGCCACGACTTCTACTTACTACTACTTTCTCGGAGGCGTCCTGGTTAACCACATGGTGCGAAGTCTCAAGACAATGATGGTGATTGAAAGAGAAGAAATCATCCTCATGAGATCCCGTGACGAGAACCAGGGCTGGCAGCCTGTGCTGCAAGGTGCCTTTATTGTACAAATTCGCTGGCCATGACAAGCCCGTATTCTTTTGCGCTGCTGACCTCGTTCATCGTTTACCAGTGTTTTGTAGCATCGCCGGCATCGCCATCCAGCTTGTAGGACATATTTGGACATGTTGTGCTTGGCTCTTTGAAAGCAATTGTGATACTAAGTATGCTGCACGGGCCGGGACGCACATCTGGCACATTCTGGTACTGTTTGTGTTGTGCTTGCGTTGTGATTGTTGTTGTGGCTGCAAAAGGAGGAGAAGCAAAAGGAGAAAGACAAGAAGCAGGAGAAGAAGGAGGAAGAAGAAAAGGACGAAGAAATGGAAGTAACATTTAATAGCAAAACTAATGTTCTTCGTCTTTTGGGTTTATACTCCTGCCTCACGACGGCAAGTAGCCGGCTGTTAGACGTAAGGTTTCAAATCAGTGTATACAAATCTCCGCTACCAGTATGGCTTTGCTCTGCAACCTTTGCACAAAAATGAAACATCTCAGGGCCTACACAAAGGATTTCACTTACACAACTACTTCCTTCATCTTCCATTCACTTGCTGCGCAGCCGGCTTTTGCTTGGCATTGCTGATTCCTCCAACTAGCAGAACCTGGGATTTTATCCTGGCCTCCAAAGGATCTTCGGTGCGGCAAGGACATGCAAGGAACCACTCGTGCAAGCCAACTTCGAAGCCCCATTGGTTCTCGCCTCAGTCCGCCGTAGCATGTCATAGTTAACCAACCTTAAGTGTCACAGCGTTGTCATAACAATCACTACAGTATTGTGAAAATTGCAGATGGATATCTGCTGCAAGCTCTCTTCACTGCAGGCTAAGCTCCAAACGACAGAATGATGCTCCTCTCGCCAGCACCCTGAGCTCAAAGTAATCCTTCAAAAGTCAATTTTCAGCGACCACTACAGCTATTGCCCTACACTGATCCCGGTCCTCCACATCATAGACGTACACCCGCACAGAATTCTTCATGCTGATGCCAGGTTCTACCTCGTCTGTCCCCATCATGGTAAAGGCATTGCCAACGTAGCCTGCAGGATTATCATCGAATTATCGATCTCTCTGCTGGTCGAATCTGAGGGAACAAATCCTGCAACTGATCTGGTAGTTTGAAGGCCCTGGCTCTCCCCAGCTTCATTCTTCCACGAAGTAGTGGTCCTGGGCGTGCGGTGATCCCGATCTATACTCCTCTTTAATCCTCTTTACTAGAACATCCTCCAAACCTCGTTTGAATATGTTCAAAACGTTCACTCTGGTTTCGGCACTTTGTCCAAGCCTGCCTGTTGGCTGAAGCCACGGCCAGCCTCCGTCGAATGGAATCCATCTCGGCTACCTGCAAACATTGTCTCAAACAGCAGCGAGAGTCCTCTCAGCGACGTGTCCAAGGCTGGAGCTGTCACAGGCCATCGTGTTCCGTTCGCGGTGATCTGGTCGAACTTGTCAGGATGCATACTAGACCTCGGGATGTATCAATGAGGCCGCCCGTGTGTAGCTGGTGCTGACAAGTGTTCCTATGAGAGCTAAGTTCGGCAAGAAAAGAACATCTTGCACATCTAAGGCGCGCATAACCGCTGAGACAACGGGTCATGTACACAGCGGACTCCCAGCTGCCGTCCTCCTGGGCTGCAATGCTACCCAAGCCAAAGGGCTCATTCCATCGCATAACTAGTAGCTGAGGAGGCTGCTTCCAAGGAAAAGCGCCTCAAATGCTCAAAGCAGCACATTACACTGCAACAGGTGGCACCTTATGCCAATTATGATTGATCCTTGATGGATCAGTTGCTTGAACGACCCTTGAGGGTGCGCAAACTTGCCTTCGAGGACAGTTTCCTTAACCAAAGCTTAAGACTCTGGCACCAAGAGGTGGAGAGAGGCCTTGACCATACAACAACAAACCGACACTTCTTCTTGATCATGCCGACAGTGGGTCGCACTCCACAGCAACTCAGCCTGCAACAACAACGCCAGGCAAGCAGTGTTTGGCTTCGTCGTCCATGATCTTTGTCCTCGATCACGGGGGTGATGCTGACAGTTTCAAACTTGCACCAGGTTTGGTCAATCATTCAGAACACAATGAATTGTGCTAAGTGCTTATCTTCATCATGCCTCGAGAATTCATCCACTCCTTGGAGACGTCTGAAAGCAAATAGGCATTGGAACGTGAGGTGGCAAATATGGAGTCATATGTAACTCTACACATCTTGCCGAAGTTCGATCACCCCAAAAAACAGCCGCATTTGAGGACCAGCCCATGCGTTGTGAGAACCAGCTGCTGGGCCAAAAGACGTGCGTTTTGAGAACCTTGGGGCAGCACGTAGGCCAAGGCGGCAGCATCCTGCCACTCGATGGCTACCAAGGCCATCAGCTGAGAACGATACCTGAGCTGCGGGAAAACTATGGACCAGGATCCAGGACTTACCTGAAGCGGCCAAGCCTCTCTAGCCAGTTTTCACTTTCCTCTCAATGCGGATGGAATGTTGGGTGCCTGGCTCCGACCAGCCCGGCGCCTCTTCACACGCGGGGTCCTTCCAAAGCGGCAGCCAAAAATGCTCCCGCTCATGGGAAATTCAAAGTTCCATACCATGCTTCCTTTCATGTCTTTGCTACTTTATGACATTTGCTCGATTGTGTCTCAGTGCACAAGATGCTCCTCGAGGGCATAAGCTGCTTCGGGCTTTTTCGCAAACCTTTTAGCCAATAGGATGGACATGGATAGACCAACCAGAGATCGTGTGTTCTTTTCTACAAAAGTTGAGAGGGTCCTTGAATGAGTTACGAACCACTCCCTTTTTCACTCTGTTGGTACCCTTTGCCGAACACACTGATGAGTTGGTTTTGCATTATTTGGCGGCAAGCCTGAGGGTCCTGCTCTGGATCGTCGGCCAAGGTCAGCCCATCTCCGATATGCTCCTTATTGACCTGCTTTTCACCTGTGGCTGTTCTGAGATAGTGCTGGTAAGTTTCTTTCAGAAGGAGGCACATTGCGGCGTTGGAACTTTGTGAGATGCCACTTACGGAAACACAACCCCCCCAAAAAGGAGAAAGACCAAACCAAGGAACAAGGAGTCCTTGAAAGAACCCTTTGAAATATCCAGGTCATGAGCTCTTGCGGTTCAGCTACCCCCACAACAGTGTTCCTGAACGCCGTGAACACAGGTCATTCATTGTTTTCTATTGTTTTCTATGTTGGGTATACAGGCATTTTGCTGGCCAGCTCCCATACAAACTTACAAGTTTTTCCAGGAGTTGCTGAAGCTGCCTCCGTCATGCAAGTATCTTCCTGTAGGTGAACTTCCCTCTTGATCACAGCTGGCTTATTAATCTTTGTTCAGCCGGTGTTTTTGCTACAACATTTTTATATTATAACATTCTCCTGGTGTCTTCTTCTCGAGAGATAGCCTCAAAGAGCATCCTCCTTCATGAAGGCTTCCTGCTTTAATTGTTTAAGGATCCCATTTCCTCTATCCAAGTCTCTGTCTTTGAAAGGTCTTTTCCCTCGCAAATCTCTCATCTTTCAAATTCAATTAATTCATCCTAAAGAAAACACCGTTCCGGTGATAAGCACATCCAGCTTGGCGTGAAACAACTTTCAGGGTAAGTTTATTGAACACATCCTTCCATAAGAAGGCAATTTGTTTAATCAACGTGTTTTTCTTATTCCATCAGCGAAAAGTGTGATTCCATCCTCCCTCTTAATACTTTTTTTCCTGGCCAGGAAGCTGATGAGTGATAATATTGGGACAATGATTGTATCCAAATGAAGTTGAAGAAGAACTGTCTAAAGCAGTCATCAAACCAACTCGGAAACAATGTTGCTTGTTAAAAGCGCCTTCACACACATACATAATATACATATATAACACTATATGCAACACTTGCCGTCCTTGATACAGTCTATGCCAAAATGCAATCATCCCACTGCCTTTTGATTCAATGGTCTCCGTCCAGGCAGAACGCTCCTCACTTGTACAAGTCTTGTCGTGTAAATGTATATCCATCAGTAAGTATCACATCTCACCACTCCAAAGAGCACCTTCCTTATATACACAAATCTATTCCTTTCCAAGGTTTGCTCTTCAAATGGCCTTATCATCCAGGACCCATTTATATATGTAGATACATTGCCATCACTCGAAATTCTTTTTGGCCGTGAGACAGCAGGTCTTT
>CAXAMN010022006.1:441561-453246 GCA_963970005.1 Durusdinium trenchii
TCTCGCACCCAGTCAACATACACATTCTAGCGCTCAGCGCTCTTTCCACGACCCCGCTCTTATGAGCTCTCGGCCGGAGGCTGACTAAAGGGAACAAATCAAAAGAAAAACACACAGGATCAGAAATGAAAAGAAGCGTACCTCGAAAGACGAGATTGTTGAGTGTCACTTAAACGCATCTGTGCTAGACGAGCTAAGCCGTCGCAAAGGTAAATCCGAGCAACTCTGGAAGATTGCCATCTACCGTAGAGCAAAGTCTTTTCAAGACTGGCTCCCACTTCGAAGTGGTGAGTCGCGCCTCCCCGCCTGAGGCTGTAGCCCCGGAAACCGTGGGATTGGAGTTGAAAATGGTCCAGGAGCTTTGCTAGCGAGGAGCGAAAGAATTGGGGTGACCGATCCCAAATAGGTTTGTGCCAATGGTGCTCTGGAATCAAATCTTTGACAGTTCTGAGAATCATGAGGACACGGTCATCATCCAAGCGGATGAACTCATCCGAGGATTTGGCACTCTTGGTGTCTGTGAGGCGAAGAAGGCCATGTTGGCGCTTGATCAAGAAGTCGTGGGGGCAAACGGAGAGAACCTCGCCCGTGCGTAGGCACCCATGAAAGCCCAAGGCCAAAATGGCCGCCATCCGGAAGTGGTCCTGCGCAATGCAGAAACCCACGAGTCCCCAAAGAACAAGCGGGGGAAATGGCGGAGCCCGTTGCGGGCGCTCTACTTTGCGCCACACTTTAAAGAGTCTCCAACACTCAGGAGTCTGATGCTTGGCTGATGGCATATAGTGGCTCAGGCCGCAGAGGGCATCGGAAACATGGCCCAGCGGCTCGCCATTCTCCCATTGTTGGGTAATCCAGGTGGCCAATTGGTTGTCCAAATCGATCCAGGAGTCGGCTCCTTCAAGTATCCTTTGGATCCTCCTAAGGCCAGCGTAGTACCGGACTCTGGTTCGTTCAGTGAGCGCGGCATCCTCTAAAGAGACGCCCGCACGGCGGCGCTTACGCGCAGCGTGCCAGCGGTGCATCTGAGAATTGCCGGGACCCTTCATCCGTGGGGTTATCGAGAGAGGCCACGTGGAGAAGGATGGGGTAGACTTGAGCCAACCAGAAATGGGCATTAAAGCGACGGACTAGACCCTCCAGTTGTCGGGAAGAGGTACGTCCCTTACAAAGGATGGAAATGGTGACGAACGAATCGGAACAGTGGAACCACCTGAGGTTAAAGTGCTGCCGATCTCGCAAAACCCAGTTTAGGGTGTTGAGTGCTTGCCGCATCTCTAAGGCGTTTATGTGCTCTGTCAGCTGCCACTTATTTTGAAACAGGAACCGCCAGCTCCAGAGAGAGCTCGGCACCGACTGTCGAGTTTGTTGGCGTCCCATTAGGTGACCTGTGACTAGACGGACATCTGCCCCTGTATGATTGGTACGTTGCAAGAACACCTTGTTCAGGTCTCGGACCGAACGACACAAGGGTGAAGAACCTACGGTCTGACCGAAGTTTAGCTGTTGCGTAACCGGCGCTGACGCTGCCCACCCCGTGCAAAAGCCGGGGGCAAGACCCAACCGTTGCACCAGGTGGCAGATGGAGAAGGAACCCCTCTCCCAGCGAAAAGAGCAGGCCAACACTGCAGCAAATGAGAGCATACAGAAGCTATCTCCGATCAAAGATTCCCTAGTATCTTCGAATCCCTGTGCGTCAGTTTTTACGGCAGCGGCATTTGCTCCCCAGCTCAAAGAGGTGTGCTCAAAGCCGAAGCCCATTAAAAGCTCTCTCTCTGCTGCTGTGAGGGTTCTCCACCGACCTCCTTTCCAGAGTATATGTTCGTCCTTATATTGATAAGGTGGGAACCTGTACCGGTCAGCCTCCCACCTTCCTCGCGCTTCTACTGAGCATCGATCCAAGCCTACGGGCCTAGGAGGGGGAACCTTTCGAGGGATTGCTTTTATAAAACAAGGAAAAGGGGGTTGACTGCGCCCGTCTCCCCATTGCCAACCGGGTTCAAGCCACCTGGGTTGAAGTCCGGGAGCATCCATGGTGATCTCTATATACTCGCCCTTGTCCTCGTGTCTCATGCCCTCGAAGCTCTGAGGCTCGAAGCTTGTCCACGTCAGCCTTGGCCGGGATATCGGCAGAACGTCCCGCGGATCGAGTTTCCACGGACGGCATCCTACCAACCTGGAGATTTCTTGCCTTGCTTGTACATCCATGGAACTGACATTCTCATAGATATGGTGAATTTCAACACAAGGGGGGAAAATCTCCTTGACCAGTTGTGCCACTCGCAATGCTTCAAACAGTAGGGAGGATTGTGACCCTTCCAAGTTTGCCCGAAAACAATTGACCGCAGAGAGGTCCACGCATGGAAATCCACACCAAATGTCAATCCGAGTACAGGTAGCATACCTTATGGCTAGGCTTGGAATGGTGGCTTTATCTATCGTCCGGATGTCACCTAGGTTCCTTGCGTGCGGCCAGCGCCGATCCGTGGTGCGGCGCGCGGCCTTGTTGATTTCTGAGTAGACGGCTCCCTCAACGGCGATTCCGAGCAGGTCATATGCTCGGAAAGCGCCGCCGATTCCATTGAACAACGAAATCACTAGGATTGGCTCACGTCGAGGTGCATGGACGGGCTCGGCGACGCTGGCTAGAAAGTTGTCTCCTTCCTGCGTCAACTCCGTTGCCACAGCAGAGGCGCCTCCTTTCTGGGACGCATCTGAACATGTGATCATGTCCGCCACTTCTGCCGTGAGGTCTTGTTTGAGAAGAGGCAGGAGGAGTAGGGCATTAAAGAGCTCCCGACGAACTAAAGGGAGGAGGCTCCTACGCCCCCGGGGCCTTGAAATATACGTCCACACATGGGTAAAAATAGCCATAGCAGGTCTACGAAACGACATCAAGAAAATGATCCTCCCCACAACCGTCTGCAGGTCCTTGAGAGTGAACTCTTGGGTCAAGAGGAACAAGATCAGTTTTGCCGTTTTCAAAACCCGCAGGGGGGAACCCCCCACGAACCTGTTTTTACCGTCAATGTATGCGCCTAATTCCGTTGCCTCCTCTGCTTGTCGTACTCTTTTCTTCCCTGAAGAAATTATACCAACTCTCTCCCAGCCCCTCTCTGCCTTAGAATGCCAGCGTTGCCAAGGTTCTTGCTCGGCCTCCGCCAGTTCGTATTCGTCTCGAAGTTGCGGTGAGGCGAAGTTGTCCAAATAAACCTGCCACCAATCCCTAAAGCCCGGTTTGATCACCCCAGAAAGCCCCACCATCCAGGGTGGTGTCATGACGTTCCGTGTCAACTGATGGTCTCCCGAGAGGTGCGACTGACGCATGATTCGGGAGGACAACTCTTGCATGAGGGACACGCTTGAGTGCCACCCCATGGGCAGCACCGCACAGCAAAGTGCGTAGCGCTTGTTGGGGGTTCTCTTGATTACTGCGCCATCAACCAAAATCCGGAATGATAGGTATTGCTGCCAACAGGTTGGAATCCGAAACAGGTAGAATGCCGAGGACATGTCGGATTGGGAAGTCTCCAGGATCTCTGACCCTGACATCACAATCGAACCCCAGGTGTGGATGTCAGGTAGTGCGTCATGCCCAGCCTCAAGGGGATAGAACAACCTATTCGAACCTATTGCAGGGGGTAAGATTCATGATTGTCCTGAGGATTGCTTTTCCCGAAGCCGTACTGGAGTCCTTCTTAACCCCAAACATTCCATTGTAGAGCTTCCGCCCCCGGTGTTCGAACACCTCGCTCTCCGGTATCCAATCACAGACCCCCCGAGCAACCAACGACTGGGCGATGAGAAACTTTTCGTTTTCCGCAATGTGTAACTTAGCCTCGAACTTGTATCCCTCAAAAAGTTTAGGGTCTCTGAGCAGCCGTCTGGGCGCGCTCAACCAAGAACCACTTCCAGGGGAGAGAAAATCTAGCAAGTTAACACTACCGCCAAAACCTTTGGAGGGTAAGGCAGGTTCCATCTGTTCTAGGGTTAACACTTGCGCCACTTCTACCTCTTCACCGGTGTAGCTGACATGGGTCCTCTTCAGCTCTTGCACGCAATCTTTTTCTAGCCAACGAAGGTCCTGGTGAGGGGCGAGGCTCCGTTCGAGCGTGGACCCCATTTGGTCCATGGCCGCTCGCTGTAACGCGGTAGCCTCACCCGGTGGCAACAACGTCCTGTACCCTGCCAGCAAATTGCAGCCGGCAGCGATGCACAGTTGCCAGTTCTCCACACCTCGCTCTTCGCACCCTGGCTTGTCGAGCGCAACGGGCATCAAAGGCGCCCTGCGCCCAAGCTGTTCAGCCTCAAAGTCTCTGGGAAAAATCCTCGACTGACTCCTCAAATGGTCAACCAAGCCAGCATTGAAACCTGCTGGAATCGGAATGAGCGACCGTGAGGAACGCTTACGGTTCCCGGCGTCCCACGGCCTCTAGGCCTAGCCACATTCTCAAATCCTCTCCTTCTGCTTGCATCAGCCTGGTCGTGACCCACGCAAGGCCTCTGCCAAGAGAGTTCATATCGTGGGCCACCTCAAGCAACTCCTTCAAGCATCCTCTGCTCAGTTGTCGCTCTTGTTCGGCGGCGGCTCTTGGCTCTGCCGCCAGTCTTTGCTCTGCGACTTGTCCTTTCCTCCTTTGCCTCTGCCTTTCTTCCCTTTTCCTCTTCCTTTGCCTTCTCTGAAGCCATCGTCCTCCTCGAACCACGGCTTTCCACCTCTGCCAGTCTGTTGCCAGCGTCTTGGGGCAATCCCCAACGCACGGTCTGACAGCTTGGCAAACCGCCTCGCCTGGAGCACTATGTTCGTGCTGGACGCCGATGCCGTCTCCAGAGGTCTGATCTCTAGGTGTTTCGCGGCCCTCCAGCTTCCTCCATCGGTCACCGACTGATGTATTGCCATAACTCGGGCCGCCAGCAGGTCGCCAAGGTGATCGAGCTGCCCCGCACGCAACTGGTCTATCGCTTGTAGAAGGCAGTAAATCTCTCTGGCCTCCTTCATCCTTCCTGTCATCTGGGGCTTGACGATGAGGCGCCAGTACTTTGTCGCTGAGACTCCTCCGATGACCGAGCGGGTCTCTTCTGCCTCTCCTTCGTCGAGATTCTGAAGCGATTCTCTCATATGTTGCACAAAGAGCTTCAACACCGACCCGGCCTTCTTCTGGCTCATCCTCTCGAGAGGTGGCGTCACCTTTTCCATTTCCGACCTCTCCTTCTCGTCTTGCGAGGTTTCTCCTGAACCAGTCTCGGAGCTCCCAATCTCCGAGCTCCCACTGTGGTGGCTCTCGTCTGAATCTCCCGGATCGTCTGGGTCGTCCTTCTTCCTCCTCTTTGCCTTCGCTTTGTCTCCAGTCAGCCCCTTCACTTTCTTCAAGCCCAGACCCTTCGCTAAGGTTTGCATCAATGCCATAGCCGTCTTCTTGGGCTTGTTGTTCTTGGAGCTGGACTTCTTCGGCCTGGGTTTGGTCGTTGCCTTTGATACCAGTTCTCCCAAGACACCTCCGGGGAGCTTGTCTCTCTTCTCCTCCTTCTCCTTCTTCGAGCCCTTCGTAGTAGTTTCTTTTGTATCCTCGTCGAGGTCCTTGAGCTCCTTCGTCTTGGCTGGATCCTCGGTCAAGCGACTCTCCTTCTCCGATCTCCTCTTCGGCGACGCCCGTGCAGGTCCGAAGACATCGAACCGCCGACCTCCACCAGCTCCAGCTCCATCGCGGGCCTTGGGGCCGGGCTGATGCCCGAGCCGAGTCTTCAGCCGGGACAGGGCTTCCCGGAGCGCCGGCCTGGAACCCCTTTCGGCCCCCTCGCCATCCTCGGGACGATGAGACGGAGCCTCCAGTCGTTTGGGTAGTCCTGTTCCTCCTCGCGTGAGTCGCCCAACTTGTCGCCCCAGACTCCTCCAAGGGCGTCTCCTTCCTGCTCTCTCTCGTCTTGCTCCTCTCTGCTCCTCTTGGGTTTCCTCAGGGCGCCGCTGCGGCCTGGGAGCTTGAGGGTCCCAGCCGCTGCGGCAATAGCCTCGGGGGAGACCCTTTCTCCTCCAGGTGACTCTTCTCTCCTTCCCTTGCCTTTCCTCCGATCCCACTCGCGACGACGTCTTTTGAAGGCCTTGGCGATGTTGACGTCGATGGACTTGAGCGGGTAGTCGGTGTTGGCAAACTTGTAGAAACTGCAACCGTGGGCGCCCATCTTCTCTATCGCACAGGACTTGGGTCCATCTCTTGAAGTGCAAAGGTGTAGCCTCGCCTTCTTCCTGTTGAACAAAGTCCCCAAAAGTGCTGTGCTTGCATCGTCGTCCGCTCCTAGGCACGCTACCTGCAATATAAGGCCAGAGTCGTCCCGCAACTCGACGGCCTCCACCCAGAAAACTCCTCGGGATGAAGTGAGCCCCTCGACACCTTCTAAGTCCAGCGCTTCGAGAATATCTCCTTCGTCGAACTCCTCCGTTTCGATGGTGTCGGGATGTGAAGCGAGGTCGAACTTCATGGATATCTGCCTCTCTTTGGGCTTGGGCGCCATTCTGTCTCCTCCCCTCCTGTGTCCCCTCCTTGGGGACTCTTTCAAGGTTCGTCTGAAGGCCGCGGGGCGGCCTGGCGTTCGTAGAGTTCACGGCCCAGAGGGTGATGAGTGACCCTGGCTTGGCCGTCGTCCTGCCTCCGTGTATGCTGCTGATGCTTGCTTCCACCTCGGTGCTTCTTTCTCTTCTCGTGATGCTCCTCCTCAAACCTTTCGTCCTCAACTCTCTCAACCCTTTCTCGATGACGATGTCCAGGTGGCGGTCGAGGTGGAGTCTTAGGCCTGGGCCTGACGGGAGATCTCGGGCGTTTGCCCTTGGATTTGGCGGCCGTAGTTGGCTCTGCCGATCGGCGACTCGGCGGTTCGCAGTCCTCCACCTCGTACTCCTCTACCTCGCTCACCTCGTCGGGTGCTGGTGCCCTCCGGGAAGGCGCAGGAGCGTCCGCTCCGAGGCGGTTGCCAGCGAACCGCAAGGCTCGCACGGCACGCGCCGCGGCCACGCACGTGTCCTCCGCGATCACGCGGATCGCGGCGCTCGACCACCCGCGCTTGAGATCCGCGACGATCGATTCGAGCGCCGCGCAGGCCAGGCACCAGCTGTCACCCGGCTGCCTCGCCCCGCTCCTGCACTTATTGCAAGTGCGGGAAGAGGCTTCCATGAGCTGTGGAAGCTGGTAAGCCCAAACGGCCAAGTACATACGAGTTCAGGCAAAACGTCAAAAATAAGACTGAATTCTCCATTAAAGGCTTTCTATTCTGCATGACAGGTTCCTCTTTTGTGCAACTTTAGAAGGGTCATCGGTCATCATTTAGGAAATCTGTGTAAATATGATGGCTTCATTCTAAATGATGAACAATCGCCCCTCGCCCCTGAGCCTTAAATATTGCCTTTTATCCTACATCTGTTTGATTTTTCAACTGTTAAGCTTGCGCCGTGACAATAAGTATCTTGGAGTGACACATTTTAGGAACAGTCCTAGTTCAGTAAGACACTGCTGGACGCAGTACATTGCAAAGCTGTCCCTTCAACATACTTGAACATGAACTAACAACAATCCAGCAAAAAGTTACAATGTCTGGGAGAAATTGAACCGCATATAGTTCGAAGGGGGCGAATAATGCTGAGAGAGGAAGAGTACAAAAGATTATGACATTGCGAATCACTTCCATCAGCATAAGAAGCCATATGAGAAGAACAGCATAAACATCATAAACGACACTAATACCATTGCAAACACCAAAGTGCTTTAGACAAACATTAGAAAGCTATTAATTAAGTAAATTGTCAGGATAGAGGCGATTCAACCCTGTTAGGGACCAGAAAGCTAGACAAGAAAGGTAAAGGCTACTTGGCTCAAAGAATACGCCCTTGAGAATGAGGACAGAACAGCTGCGAAGGAGGGAATGCATATCTAAACTGTAAACAAATAGGAAGGACTGAAGAACTAAATGAAAAACACGTGCCAGAAATGTTTCAGGCATTTTGTCACAATTCAAAACACAAGCCCTATGGCGGCCAACTCCCCTGTCGGGGGAGATTTCTGCAGCGCCTGGATCAAAGGCCGGATGATTGGCTGAAGCTGTCGACAAGATGGCCTTAGATTCGTGTTTTGCAAGTATTCGGTGGATCCACTAGCCACAAAATTCCGAGGAAAGGGCCACTAGGGTGGTTTTCCAGTGGACCACCAGCAGCATACTTGCCAGTGCTCATTTTGGTGGCTTGATGCGCGCCGTTTCACAGAAAACGAAACAAGCTATGCACAAACATATGCAATAACGCCTGGAGTATCTTTTCTTGTGGGCGTCGCTCTTATTTCTCAAGGACAACCCAGACTAACTACGTCCGTGCATTGATGAAACGCTCATTGGTAAAGTCGTCGACGTTGATGCTGAAGTTGACTCATATCTGCTGTCTATACCCTACAAGTAGTAGCAGGCCCACGTTAGCGCAGCCAAATTCTGCCAAGCTTCCCAAGCAGTCACCCAGAAGCCCCACTTGGATTTGCACAAATGCCTTACACAGAAGGGGTTGATAGCAAACGCATCAAATAGCAACACCTAGCAGCCTAGCAGTTACATGACACTAGCGCCAAATTCGGATGGTTTTAATTCATTACGGACGACGTCCGATTGAATCTAAGCTTATCCGCATTTTGGGAACACGGAATGGATTGATGCTCAATGCTCCGGTTCTCTTTTTCTATATTATTCTAAATAATGCATGCCCGGCAGCATTCCACAATGCTGGACTGAGCATTGTCTTGGAATGCTTTATAGTGCGCTTTTTTAATATGAATCCACTACCACTCCTGGTTTGAAACAATATCGCTGCACAAATCATTCAGTTACTTTCGTACATACATATATATATATATACACTGTAGACTGTATGATGTTTCTGGAGACGACATGGACGGCATCCAGGGCTTTGAAAACCCGGTGCAGCACAGCAAATCAAGGGCAAACCACCTTGCCTAGCTGCTTCCAGGCCAAAAGGGCCAAACCAGCATAACAAGAAAAGGAGCACAGAAAAAGTACGGTAATGTTTCTGGACTATTTTGGATCCCAATTCAACTATTGGCTGAGGCTCAGTTGCTTGGATCTCTGCTCTGCAGTCGACATCGAGCGGCTTAAGAAAGCAATTGATGCAACAAATTCTGCAAAGGATTGCAAAAGCCTGTATTGAACGCACCGGCCTATCTCTAAGGAGGTTATGTGTGTGTGTGTGTCTTGTCATGTCTTCTGTCTTCATGCAAGCCAGTTCTTTGCCGGCTTGCCTAGGGCCTAGGCCATGGCTTTTGGTGGCATATGCAGTAGATCAGTAGATGGCATCGAAAGGAAGCCAACTTGCCACAGTTGTCACCACAGTTGCATGCACAGCATGCCAAACTATGGCAAGAACGCATCTTCGCAAGGGCCGTCACCTCGGAGATGCCAAGGGCCCCCCGAAAATGCGATCCACCCCGCAAGGCGCGCACGAGCCAGCAATCTGCACGCTCAGGGTCAGTCAAGTCGGCATTGCTTTGCAAGGCAGCCTTGAAGAGCTTCCAACCCAATAATTCTCTTTTAAACCTTCGACATCCAGGACCTCCTTGACCTTCTATCAAAGGGCCCCAGGCCCTAGTTCACAAAGATCCTCAAAGATCCATGGGCCAATGGGTCCGACATGAGGTAACCGTGAGACAGTGAGCAGTTTCTCGTGCCTGACTATCAGCGATGGCATCTTGAAGCTGACCAAGGTCCAATCGAGCACGGCTGCGTCTCCACAGGAGGCGGGCCTCAGCCCCACAGGCGAAGATTTCTGGTACTTTGTCGGCAAGCGGCGAGCGGATTTCATTGGCAGTAAAAATGCTTGGTTTAGTTGGGTTGGATCTGGACTTGCTGAGGTGATCGGGCGCTTTCTGGCTCTTGATTCAAGAAAGCGTCGTAGTCTGCCGCCTCAGTTGACTCAAGCCTCAAACGGGGTCGTCCAAGCTGAACGGCCGCCTGAAATCGCTTGGGCACCGGCTGCCTTTACAGAATCCCCTGTTTTGAAGTATGCCTCTCCTTGACAGAGTGGAGCCGCTGCTTTGTTTGGGGTAGGACGGGTAGGACAACTTTCCAACCTTATCGAAAATTACAACCCTTGTGTCTGTATGTGTCTGTAAGAAGTGAAAGCTCAACCGCTCCTCGCACTGCGTAAGCTCTCACAATGCGACAATCCAACCTCAGGGAGAGCGCTGTGTCAGCCACGATCCAAAGGCAAAAACACAAATTGTGCGCCAGCCTTTGCCTGTTTGAAGTGTGGCGCATGTGAGCAAGACTGCCATTATATACACTTACACTTACACCTCACTGGTGCCTTCTCTCGTTTGCAGCAAAATATTGAAATAAGTCAGTGGAGGGCAAACCTGTGAAGTGTGCTGTCCCTGACAAGTTTTTTCTAAGCTGCTCTGATGCGTATTCACCGCCCGTCTAGCTCAAAGGGAATCGACTTCTTTGAGTTGACCCTCATTGACCAGGAATCAACTGACCTTCTTGACGCTTCTTCTCTTCCAAGACGAAGTTCCCAAACCACACACGGTATACAAACCAGCCATAGGTTACAAAGACCAAGCAAATGGCCGTGGAGACGCTTGCTGCCATCCCAAAAGACAAGGAAAAGGAGAGCAAGCAGGCTGTCAAAATGCCACCGCAACAGGCCGTTTGAGCCAAATATGCAGGAACGGTCGTCCACATCAGCTTGTTCCGGCTGGGATTCACACGGTAGATGTAGCCGTATGCTATGCGCGCCAGCACCCAAATGACACCACAAGCACCAGCAAATGTTGGGTCAAGAGTGAGTGCGCAAGCCCACTGTGCCAGAAAGAATGCCCATGCTTGCTCAACTTGATTTTGTTGCGCTCTTAATGCGCGAATGAACGGCTCCAAATGCTTGGCATCATGTGTTTCTGTTGTGAAAGGGTACTTCAGTTGATACGGTGTCCGCGCAGCGCCCACCGCAAAGGTGTCCACACAAACATAATGCAAAACAAAGATGGCCGTAACCGCGGAGGGAAGTTCAAATCCTTCCAAAGCCATGTAGGGTGAAGGCCCTCTAGAAAACAGGGACGAAACCAGAATTGAATTGTTTGAAGCTTGAACCAACGTGTCCCGCTTGAGACTTTAGCTTCTGACAAAACGGATCCAAACGAACTCAGAATGAACTTCATACTTGAACAAGTACTCACTGGCCAGGGCTCAAGCTCCAGTGTGGCTGAAGCATCTTCAATCGCACCCTCCAAACATGCAAGCAAGAACCAAATTAAATAAACTGCCTTTTGGAGGGGTGTCCTGGCACGAAAATGGCAACCGGCACTGCAACCGGCTACCCCTGGAACAAGGCGCAGTGTGAGCGCAAATTTGGAAAGTGATCAAGGCCTGAAAGTCTCCATGCTCCAGTTTGCCTTGAGCTCGATGTAGCCATATCACCGGCCACCGTGGCTCCACCTCTGCAATACTTTGTGTCAGCGTCAGTAAGGGGCGGTGCTAAGTAGACGACCTCAAGAGCGGCGTTGAAGGCGGCAAGGGCTCCTGGAGTTTGCGGAAAGGCGGTTGCTCTCAAAATCTGCTAGGAGAAACTCAAAGAAGAATATATATATATATATATAAATGCAGCGCTCATTTCTTTTGTTCCACTTCGCAGCGAGTTTGTCATAAATAGAA
>CAXAMN010022006.1:486417-515164 GCA_963970005.1 Durusdinium trenchii
GACAACCGATACATCTTGCTCAACGAACAATACAGGTCAGCACTCCCCATCACTACATTGGCCCATCCTGAATTTTATGAACAACCAGTTGAAATAGAGCCAGTGGACGACGACCATCTACTCGGTTTCCTGATCGATCCCCTCAACAGAACCGTCAGCTTCCAACTCCCCACCCATCCCTGGCAGATTCGTGATCCGCAGTCAGCAGGAAGCCACAGGCTACGCCTTTCAGGCTTACAATCACGCCACCACACTTTACAAAAATACACATTTCCACCACATCTAGTACCCACAACAGCACAACAGTTGATGCAGCTCTATATGACCAAAGGTCATTCCAAAGAACACTGCGCCGCGGCGCTGCGGCCACGAAGAGAAAAAAGACTATGCGCCAGTATTTTGCAGACTGTCGTTGGGTACATTTCACACTATTGAACTTATTCGCTGTCCAGCCCTTCCAATATTTATTATCCAGGTACCGCCTGATCCGATCTAGTTGCGCCGATACGGCTCTGTGTGTGTGTCCACTCCTGTTTCCAAGGACACTACTCTAGTACTTTTCTAATCTACCCTACGAGCCTTTCAACCACTGTACAGAAGCAGGGGGCACGGCGGCCGTTCACCTAGCCGTGCTAACAAAGCTATGGTGTTCGGTTGGAAGAGATACTGGACGCAGTATCTTGTACCTGCTATTTTTAATTTTTCACTCATTGATGCTTCTAAGTCAGTTCAACGCTGTCTCATACGTTGATTTTGCAATAAAGTGCTAATGCTCTCGGCTAATGCTGTACCTAAATGTAAAGGGCTAATGCACACCGCGAAGCAGCCTGAAATCACGCTCCACGGAGCAACCTTCTCAAGTGTGTGTGTGTGTGCAAATGGTCCAATGTTCTTTCGACCTGCATGTGGTTCAAGTTAGAGCTAGCTCGCTGAGTTCCAGGTCTGATTGAAGCCCTAAACATGCTGCCTAAACTGCAAATCGTTGAATACTTATTTCCAGCGACCAACGCACCCCGAGGATTCAAGAACCCTCGCGAGTGTTGGGCACTGACATCCTTTCCCGCAACCATGCCCAGGGATTCTGGTGTAAATCCTGGAGCTGTGCTCCATTGCCCGGCCCTCCCTTTAGGAGAAGACGGGGCTTGCAGTGCCACATCTTTGCTTCAATGTTCAGCAGGTTCTTGCAGAATTTCGGATGCAGCAGTGCAGAACCGGCGCCCACCGTCAACTCAAAAGCTTCCCACTCAAGTCTCTTCTTCACCAGCAGCCGCCAAAATCCTTATCTCCACACCCCAGGCGGAAACATACAGTATGTCGACATGCACGGTTCCCAACAGCGTTACTGTATATATAACCAAGCTGAACTCCCCAAGCGCCTTCATGGTGCAACCGGTGCAACCTACAAGGCCTAACTTAAAACCGAAGCTAGGTGCGGGTTTCACCAAACTCTGACAGTGAGAACTCATTGACCCAAAAGCCATCATGGCTTTGAACGTAAAAGTCACCCAATGAGCGATGAGGCGGTGCAAAGCACACTGAGTGTGCAAACGGAGGCAGTGGATGCGGGTGCCAAGGGTCCAAGCACATCGTCACGGTGTGAATATCGTGACAAAAGCAAGGTAACGCGAAGACGGAAGATCCAAGTCTCTTTTGCAGCTTGTCCTTGCTTACATAGCCGGTGCCCTTACGGTCCTCTCAATTGAGTCGCATATGCAAAGGAGCAAACAAATTGCTAAATGTTGCTGGACTGCGATGATAACTAGCAGCCCTTTGACAAATTGAACGCATCAAAAGGGCCAGATCATGCTGAAGCTACTGCAGTCACGAACATCAAGTCCCAAAGCCTTGTTGTCTCTAAGTTCTCATCGCTATTGGTTAGGTTCCTCAAAGTATGTTTCATATTTTTCTTATCGTTGTTTTAAACATATACACTCATTTTGTGGCAAGCAAAGTTCGGCGTCGCCCAGCATCCTTGCAACGGCTGCTGGTTGAAGTGCGTCGGCCGTCCGCCGCCTGAGCTTTTTCCGGGACTTCGTCCTCTTCTTCCTGGGCGTTGTTGAGCCAGGAATCAATAATGGTCACAGCTTCAACAGCGAGAAAACTTGGAAACTCAGAGAGGAGCCTCATCATCCACCTTTGAGAGGATATCCATCATGGCGGCCTTCCAGTGAAAAGGACGTTTCTTGATGTTTCTTGGCTTTTGTGAACTCATAATGTTTACAATATTTTACAATAGCAACGTCAATCAAAGGCATGCAACTGTTGAACCATGCAGCCCTCTTCAAAGTGTATTCGTCTGCTCGCACATGTCACACACGTGCAGCGTTCGACGCACTGTCCCTCGCAATGAAGTAAAGTTTCCCAAACAATCTAGGGAGCAAAATCCAAATCATCAAGTCTGAGCCCTTCCGCGCCCAAGCCTAGTAGCGCCGACAGGTAGCCTACGAGTAGCTACTCCCTGCTTCTCACCTAAGCTACCTCCTCTCAGCCTGCCCTTCTCCTCCCTTGTGGCTTAAAGAGAGAAACAAGAAGACAAAAGAAAACACACGCCTTGGTGATAAATCCTGTGCCCTTGCGCTTGGAGCTGTGTTTCGCTCCTGGGGTTTCTTTGGAGTTCACCCGGACGATAGCCTTCCTCGGCCAAAAGAGCAAGAATGCTTTGGAAGGCTCTGGAACAAACAACTATTGTTGTTCTTTTGTTCGCTTTTTCTGGTAGGTCTCGTTTCCTTGCAATCCATTCTTTCTTCAAGGTCACGGCTTTCCTGTGACTGTCTCTGGCTTCCAAGCTGCTCCACATCATGCTCTGACACGTACTTGTCATCCTTTTGCGGTTCGTCATCCTAAGAGTGAAGCAAAATCAGGCTGAAGGTGATCCTATCTTACATCGTTGCCTGCATTCATTCGTTCGTGATACCTGCGATATCCTGCTATACAATACACTTTGACATGTCAAAAGACTACAACTTGCACTTGTCAGAACTTGCCCGGCCTGTGGCCTCTGACAATGTATGGCCAGACTACAGAGCCAACCAAAGTCACATAATGTCGCACTCACATTCTTAGCTTCAAAAAGTTTCCAACACTGGGCCAGGAGTCCATCAATATGGTTTCGATCACGTCCAAGTTAATCATGACCTCGCCCTTCTTATCGTTCGATGGCTTAGAGACTTGCCGGCCATTCTCCAGCTTGTTGGCGAACTCCTCTGCTGTGACCTCACGAACGTAGGGATGACCAATGGAGGGAACACACATGATGAGTGCAAACACGTGCAATCTGTGTCAATATCAAGAGGTTGTCACTTCCTAAAGGATCTTGAAGGCTAGTCAAGTTGGGCGCAACTTGTGCAACATGGATGCGGTCACCATACTATCACTTACCTAATGCAACCAACGGATGGACATCGCATAGAGTTCAGATACAGCCTGGATACACATTTGATACAAGGGCACAACGAGGCACGTGCGCACAACCGAGAATGTCTGATGGGCCGAGCCACGAAGGTTTCCCCCTCCGAGTGTCCACAATTGGTGCAAATGCAAATCCCCATCGCCGGATCCTCTCGGCGTTGCCGTCCGGTTCTTCTTCTCTGTGCTTCTTCCTCCAAGGCCACAAGCCCAAACTTGAGCCCAGGATCTGGCGGTTGGTCAGTGTTGGCAGGATCTGGATGCTTCGATACAATCTCGCACTTTGGAGCCAATCCGCAGTAATCATAATATGATTTTGTCTAAAATTCAACTGCCCCCCAAGCATGCAGCTTGATTTCTCGGTGTTTGCCATTCCGGCTATCCACAGCTCCTTTCCGAGCAGAAGGGCAAACGGGTGGCTGGATCTCCAGAACACCCATCTTGATGAAAAGGATCTTGTTCTCGACGGAAGGCATGCAAAACCATCAGCAAAGACAACACATGTGTCACTTTGGGCACAGAAACGGTCATTAAGCAATTAAGCAGCTAAGCATCTGACAGTTTTTAGTAGTTCTGCCCACACTTCGAGAGATTTGCATCCGACAACTTTGGCCGTTGCACGCGTGCCACCCTCGGCAGCTTGCACGTGGCATTGACACTAAGGCATGGGCCAAAGAAAATTTGCAACCCCCTTGCTTGCTGAAGCCAATCCCCATGTTTGTGATGGTTTTCAGCCCCCGCTGTTTGAGTGTGCCCAGCTCAGAGCGCCCAGGCCGTGCCCTCAGCTCTTGGCTTTACAACTCTTGGCCGCTTGCAGCCGCCGTTCCCATTCTGCCGATCGCTGGCCGAAGAGCTGTCGAGCGATATCTGTCGCCTGAGCACCTCGGGGGTTCGACGGAAACGCCGTTAACCAGCATAGCCTCAAATCCTGCCCTGAAGGCCAAAGGACAACAAAGTCTAATTACTGTAAATCCAAAATGCTCCAAAGACCTCTAAAGTGAGTTTTCCAAAATGCTCTATCCGGTCTGCCTTTTCCCTATGCATCAGGCCTGGACCTTTTCTTAGTGCGTTTTGATCATCCATTGCACGTATTGGGGCCCCGTGAAATCCCTGTGCAGCAGGTTGCCTCAAGGCTGACACTGTGATTTGTTCTCTAAGCTTTGAACGGTAGTGAGCCACCAAAGCCTGCTTTAGAATGGGATCCGCAGCAGGACCACGAGGAAAATCGGCAAGCCTGAAGTGCGAGAGAAAGCAAAAGAATGGAGAGTGGATTGGAGCACCTAATTAGCAAAGGTGACATCACAAGCAAATACAGGTGCTTGCAGCTTGCCGCTCAAGCATTCTCAAACTCAAACCTAGCAGCGAAGGACCAGCGGTGGCCATCATTGCAGCATACCAAACATCCCTGGTAGCTAGGAGGTGCTGGAAACAAACCTTGCGCAAACCTTGGGCGCCGGAATGGAATTGGCAACACGAGGCAACGCACATTTCCAAATGTTAATACGTCAATGGATTGATAGCTATGGCTTTATCGCGAGATATGTGATTGATATGCTTTGTATTATTGATTTGTACTTTGATGCGGGCATTTCTGATCCGTCCAAACCTGCTCAATCCAATAGGATGCCATAAGCCATGGAACTTTGTGCACACGGCCTAGCATGAATCCAAAGACCTCGCTCTAAATCCACGGCCATCTGCGGCCATGACCATTTGGCACCTCAGTCTCCGGACGACGGCATTGGTACGACACTCACACAACGCCTTGGATCGCCTTGGTTTCTCCAAAACGCCCAGCCCTCAGCTTGCATTCTCCAATTGTCTTGAGCGAATGCAGCATGACCTGCCAAGGCACAGCCATGGAAGAAACACAAGCTTGCAGCCGGAGAAACCTGTTGAAGATTACCACCTCATGACGCATACGCTCAAAGCCGGCAACATGTGACCTGTGACCGTAAACGGTTCTTCTTGTTTGTCTTTCCTGCTGTCTTGAGATGAGCGAGTGTGCTCTTGTTCTTGAATCCGTGAATGCAACACGCGTGAGAGCGCGAGTCAGGAGTGAACGACTTAGCTGAAGAATCAGGAAATTGATCGCGCCACAGTAGCCAGCTCAAAACCTCTGAGACCTCTGAGGCCAAGGAAACTGCAGTTACTTCCAGTAGCTGAAATACATATTTCCTGACTCACATGTCCCTCTAACCGGAAGCCACTTCCGCCCAGCAACGAAGCAAAATGCTTGATGCAAGCTTGATTGAGCCAGGTACATCATCAGAGTCATGTATCCAGTACAAGCCTTAGCTTCTAATTCATTCAACTTCAAGGCTTCCATCAAAGCCTTGATAAGCACTCATTGACCTCGAGAAAGCATGAACTGACAACCAACCTGCGACCATGACCTTGACACACACGTATTAACTTATAGATAAAGGCTCGCAAGAACAGTGTCAGGTGCGATATCCCCGAGAGCTAGTGACTGATTGCATTAGACCTTGGCTCGCAGGAACAGCAAGGGAAGGGTCGGCTCACTTGCATTGTTTGCAACAAACGCGTTAGCCCTTACCGCATAAGGAAGGTGAATAGGTCCGAAACAATATCGTTTACCTCTCTTAATTAAACATTAGGAGAGCGGGTGGTCATGGGGCCTGGGTTTTGGTTTTCCCAAAACTTTAGGTAAATGCTTCAGTGGCAGCCCCTCTCCATATAAACACACATATAATCTATTCCTGCTCTCTCTATATGAACAAATATATTATGTTTTCCTGAGTCAGGGTCATTTTATTGTTTTGGAAGCAGCAATCAGTCATTCAGATGGTTTTGAAACAAGATAATTAGGAAAAGAAACAGGCCATAAAAGTGTTTATTTTAACAATTGTCCTCTAGATCTCTGCTTATCGTTATGTTTAGATTTGGAACGATTGTATATAGACGCGTTATGTTATAAAAGATTCTCTATAGGTCTCTGCAGATAATCATTTTTAGATTTAAGCAACTATATAGAAACCTTGTATGTTAAAAGCTTTCTTCTAGACTAGATGTTTGCGGGTAAGAGCTTGCATTTTCAAAGTTTTCCTCTGGATCTCTGGCAAAGTAGATGTCCCATATATGTGTGTTTTCATGAAAGGAAAGTTCTTGAAAGAAAAACGTATTCATTGATATATAGCACGCTTAAATTGACATGACCATGTCCAGAGATCCAGAGGAAAGCTTTTGACATGAAAGCGTTTATATATGTTTGTTGTAGAAATGATCATCCCCAGAGATTTAGAGGGAAGCTCTTGAATTAGAAGCTTGTACATAAAACTTTTTTAATATGTCTATATGATCTCGAGTGATTACTGTAAATAAATATATCTAACTATTTACTCCAAAAAAGGTGTTTTAGTCTTGTTCCCAGCACTCCCAGGGCAAAAAATACTGTAAAACAGGTGGTTTTGTAGCATGTGTTTTCTTAAACTAAATAGACTAGAGCTAGAATAGAATTAGGTATAGTTAAATTGGATTTGAGTTAGGGCTAAGATAGAACTGAGTTAAAACCGAATTTCAACCAAACTTGTATTGAACTATAAGTATAACCTATTTAAAATTAGAAAGTTGAATTAGAAAGGAATTGGAATTAAACTTAGAAGTTCGCCAGAATAAGATGTAAAACGCTTGAGCTACAAGATGCACAAGTCGAATAGGCTTCGAAATTACAAAGCCGAAGCAAATGCAACAAACATTGAATTAGAACTACAGCCTGCGCAGGTTCAAAACAGTTTCATGTAAATTGGAAGGTGTCATTACAGTTTCATGTCAAGCTGATTGGACATGCAATTGGCAACCACATTGATACCAATCAGACGTTAACGCACAGACTTGTACATGGAGATTTCGACAAGGACAAAGGGAGTGTTGGGCTCAGAGGCTTTCACTGTAAGAGCAAAGAACATATGCCTTTAGGTGAGACTTAGGCTCACATGCTTGAAGGTTGAACGAAATAGTAATAACACAGGTTGACCTAAATAGGAAAACCAATAACCAAAAAAACAAAACACTTGGGGAAACCAAAAACAATTCTGGGGAAGTCTTGAGGAAAGGGGGGGTCCAGCCAAGAGTCTCTGAGAATTGCTTTTTGTTTTCCCAAGTTTTTGTGTGTTTTTCCTATATATATATATATAGGTTGTGATTGGCTTTCCCAAGGTTTTGTTGTTTTTTTGTTGTTTTTTTCTAAGTGTTTGTTCTTTACTGCACATTATTCAATGTGTTTTTTGTAGTTTTGGTTGTATTTGTTTTTTGGTTTTGATTGTATTTGTGAAAAGTTGTCTACAAATACAGAAAACCAAAAACCCAGGCCCCATGGCCACCCCTTCTGAAACGCGCAAGTACGTTTACACCCAGGTGGGGGGTGTCTTCGTTGGCCGGAGACCCCCCGCCTGGCTCCGGCCCTGTACAATGATGAAAAGAACAGTCAATCGAATTAAATCGTTGCATTCCTTAGCGTGGTCGAGTTACTTAGAGACTGGAGTTCACACACACACAGAAAGCCGTCTTTCGGCGCACTCTGATTGGGCGGGGGTGATAACGCAAAGAAAATGGGACTGTCCTGCTCGGGGTTTCAAGGGAGGGGGTGGGTCCGTGGACGTTGATTTTTGGGAGTATAGCTGGGCAAGGTGAACGAGCGCCCGTTCAGCTGCCGAGGCCGGGTACGTGTAGTTGCAGATGAGGTGGGCACTGGAGTTGAGACCCGAAAGTCGTAGTCGTTGTGAACCAGCTGAAGCCCCCTGCTGACTGTACAAGGTATCGCACTGATTAGGGAGACCTCTATTGTGAATTAGAATGCTGTGCCTTTTTCCTTGGAGACAGGAAGTGACACACAGTGACACACACAAAAAGCCGTGATCGGCGCACCCTGAAATGAAAGAAAAGTTCAAACGCATGCAGCAAGTGGCATGGGGGTTCACAGTGAAATGAACAAGGACACGCGTGCACGCGATCAACTCTCATGCACAGAACGGGAAACGGGTCCAAAGATCAAATGGTATGCTCGGCTGCTGATTTTCCACCAATCAGTCGCAAGAACCGAACAGGAGTGTGTGGGGTGTGATGGTGCGGTGGAAGGCTTGTCACTGTGGCTTGCTGGCCTGCTAAGTCGTGAAAAAGCTGGAAGTGAGGCAAACGCAAACTTAACTGGCCACGGAAGTAGCTGTCAGGCGAGCAGAACAGTGCAACAGTGCTACGCCAATCTACGCAAAATGGTGGAGTCAACCGAAGGGGTAACAGCGGTCAAACTGACATTTCCACGGCTTGGATGAAGCACTCTCATCTCATTTGGTTGGAAGAACAGAATATCGAAATGAAAAAAGTGTTTGCGATTGTCGATTGTTGTCATTGCTAGGTTGAGATTGTTGGAGAGGAGCGGCTGAAGTGATGCCGGAGGCGCTTGCATGCTTGCTGGCTTCCGTGCATGGTGGAAGGCTTGCTGGCTTGCTGAGTCGTGAGCTGGAAGTGAGGCGCGCGTGCAATCTTAATTGACTGGCTGCGGAAATAATGCACGCAAAATGGTGGTTGATATCCAACCGAACCGGAGTAATAGCGGTCAAACTGACATGTCCCCAGCTCGAAGGGGTATAGCGGGACTGGCGCCGCGACGATGTCCGAGTACGGGCCATGTGGGTTGACTCGGCAGGACTGCGCCCGAGAGGAGTGGGAGTCTCTGGCTTGTCGTCGAGCATCTCTTCCCAACGCGCTTTGCATTGTCCTGGCGTACACTTCAGTTTCTTGGCGACAACTGCCAGTTTGGGCGCAGTTTCGGCGAGCGCGTTGTCGCTTGGTGGGCGGTGGTGCCGGAGGGGCAGAGGAGTCACTGTCTGACGATGAATGGGGCAACTCTGCTACAATCCGTGCTTTGGAAGTGGGGTGTCCTCCTCGTCCTCGTCCTCGTCGCTAGTCGAAGGCAAGAATTGATGACCCGGTTGGTCGAGGTGGACTGCCGAAGCTTGGTGGTGGAATGGGTATTGGAGCTGGCGAAGTGAGTAGGTGGATGACCATGCAAAATTCGTGTAGATCTCGTCCAAGGATCTGGCGGGCTGACGAAGAGAGCTGGCAATCTGCACGTTGCTCGCGCGGACAGGCCATGAGAGAAGGTAGGGGTCAACGATGGCGGTGGAGAAGGCGTTCTCCGTCAGGTTCTCCACCGCTCAGGAACTTCTTGCCCGCCCCGAAAGCCATGAGATGTAGAAAAACAATAGCTTTGTTTTTGTTGACGAGATGGGTTTTGGCAAGGACACGTGCTGTGTTCCATCGTTCGTAGTCGACCTCGCCCGTAGTCTCATGGCCTGGCCACCAGGACAGTGCCACGCCCCCTGCTGACTGCACAAGGTATCGCAATGATTAGATAGACCTCGATTGAGAACGCTGTGGTCTTTTTTCCTTGGAGATAGGTAGTGACACACACACAAAAAGCCGTAATCGGCGCACCCTGAAATGAACGAGGACACGCATGCATGCTATATAAACTCTCATGCACACAACGTGAAATGGGTTTGCTCAGCCGCTGGTTTTCTGCCAATCAGTCGCAAGAACCGAACCGGTGTGTGTGTGGCGTGATGGTGTGGCGGAAGACTTGTCAGTGTGGGGGAAATCTTGCTGGCTTGCTGAGTCGTGACAGGGCTGGAAATGAGGCGCGCGCAATCTTAATTAACTGGCCGCGGAAGTAGCTGTCAGGCGACATGGCAGAACAGTGCTACACCAATCTACGCAAAAATGGTGGAGTCAACCGAACCGGAGTAACAGCGGTCAAAATGACATGTCCCCAGCTTGAAGGAAGCACACTGGAAGATGCTAGGTTCAGATTGTTGGAGAGTCGGAGAGGAGCGGCTGAAGTGATGCCGGAGGCGCTTGCATGTTGGCTGGCTTCCGTGCGTGGTGGAAGGCTTGCTGAGTCGTGAGCTGGAAGTGAGGTGCGCGCGCAGTTTTAATTGACTGGCCGCGGAAGCAGCTGTCAGGACAGTGCCACGCCAATCCACGCAAAATGGTGGTTTATACCTGCCCGAACCGGAGCAACAGCAGTCAAACTGACATGTCCCCGGCTCGAAGGAGGCACTCTTAGCTCACTGGTTGGAAACACAGAATATCAAATGAAACAAGAGTTGAAACAAGTGTCTGCGATGGTCGTTGTAAGTGCTAGGTTGAGATTGTTGGAGAGGAGCGGCAGAAGTGATGCCGGAGGTGCTTGCGTGCCCCTGCTGACTGCACAAGGTATCGCAGTGATTAGGTAGACCTCTATCGTGAATTAGAATGCTGTGGTCTTTCTCCTTGGAGACAGGAAACGACACATACAAACAAAAGGCTATAATCGGGGCGCCCTAAAATGAAAGAAAGGTTCAAGTACACGCAGCAAGTGGCATGGGGTTCACAGTGAAATGCACAAGGACATGCATGCATGCTATCAACTCTCATGCACAGAACGCGAAACGGGTCCAAAGATCAAAGGGTTTGCTCGGCTGCTGGTTTTCCGCCAATCAGTCGCAAGAACCGAACCGGAGTGTTCGTGGTGTGATGGTGTGGTGGAAGGCTTGTCACTGTGGTGGAAAGCTTGCTGGCTTCATGAGAGAGCTGGAAGTGAGGCGCGCGCAACCTTGAATAACTGGCCGCGGAAGTAGCTGTCAGGAGGAGTCGCAGAACAATGCTATGCCGCTATGCTGTGAGAAAAACTCGCACCGGCAGCGAAATGAAAGCGCACTTGTTTCATCGCTTGAGCCACGGAGTGGCGTCCGAGAACGAATCCGTGCGGCTCCGGCACACGTCATGCCAACCTCATGAAAGGTCATGTGACTGCATGTCACCTGGTGGTACCTCAGTTTTCACACCCATCTTAACTTGTGGCATGAACGTGTGTCGAAGCTTGAAAGCACTCCCTGCCATGACCTCTCTTAGGTCCGTGGAATCCATGCGCTTTGTCAGCGCGTCGCTCAGCATGTCTGTCGTCGCGATCCACTCCACTTTCGTGGTCGCTTGCTCTGGAGGCTTGTCCTCAAACAGAGGATCTCCCACATCTTGACCGGCATGGCGCCAAATCATTTGGCGCATCCCCGACAAGTCGATAGCTAATCGCTTGTCGTTCACTTCTCCAAGGCCACACTGCCGTAGATGATCGCTCAGCGATCGGCAGTCTGTCAGCTTCAGGATCTGGGCGGCGTCCTTGGCCTTGATTTCCCAATTGGGATCATTTGCTTTGTGCTCATGTCCAAGTCCATGGATGACCATACGAGCGTGTTCAGCTTCTTCATATCCAGCGAGCATTGACAGGCGTTCAGCTTGCAACGTGGACCGGCACACACGGCGAAGTACCGTGCTCTTCCAACTCAGCAAGGCGATGTCGCCTCCTCCATCAGCCCAGAACGAGGGTCCGGCCATGGCCAAAATGCGGCCAGATTGAGAGCGAAGACCCATGCGCTGTCCGCTCTGGGAGACATCAAAATCAGCAGCATGGCTAGCATCGGTGATGGAGAGCAGTTGGGCTTCTTCGAAGCGGAACATGTGCCACTTGTAGGTGATCTTCTGGTCCTTGGTGTTTTGAGCTCGTCGAAGCACGCCATTGGCGTCCAGCAAGTCTTGGACACACGGCTTGCAATCTGTTGACTTCATAGGCCAAGTCAGGGCGGTTGACCCGAACAACCCAGTTGAGGCTACCCACGATGCTTCTCAGTTGACCTTGTTCTTCTTTGGTAGCCGGTGATGCTCGGTTGGCCTTCCGTCCTGTGGAGACCATGATTGGTCGAGTTCGCTCCAGGCCATGAGGGCAAGTGATGTGGATGCCCTTGTCAGCTTGAGTGATGGTGCGGCCACAATATCGAAAGGTGGAGTCCTGAACTTTTCCAAACTTCAGCTTGGATTGCACCTGTTCCATGGCCTTGATGGTCTCTTCTTCACCACACCAAACCAAATCATCAACATGGCAAATCACCATGCCATTGATGCTGTTGTCCTTATTGTTGAGCACATAGGCTGCGTGCTCATGAGGAATCTGACGAAAACCAGCATCAATCAAAGTTCGATGCAAAGATCTCCAGAATCCACGAGGTGCATCCTTGGTGCCATAGACGGGCTTCTTGGCGCGGAGAATGGATCCAGGTTCAACTCCTGGAATGCCATCGGCAGGAGGACGCATGAGAAGCACTCTTGCTAGTCCAAGTCCTTGAAGGAAAGCTGCTGTAATGTCACCAACGTGCAGCATGTAGCCACGGCAGCTGGCTAGGACAAGCAACATATGCAACATCAGGTGAGATGCTGTTGGACTGTCAGTGCGAACATCAACATCGCCATCCTTGACGGCCATTTCCAAATCACCTCGCACGACGATGCGGGACTTGTAGAAGGGATCCTCATTCACCTCGGCCTTGTCAATGTCGACCCATCTCATCGGAACAACTTGTAGATCTGGATGTTCCTTCAGAAATTGCTGGGCGACAGCAGGCTTCATGACATCGCAAGCCTCAAAGTTCATCCAATTGCCCCACTCCTTTTCACGTGCCTTGTAGATGCCTTCTCTGACTTCAGGAGTCTCACGGGCATAGACAAGTTCCTTGTTGCCTCGCTTCTGATTCTTCTTCTTGGGAGCTCTGCGGGCAAGGAAGTTGCTGAAATGATCAGCTTGCTGATGTTCCTTTTGACTCTGCTTGGCATAGAGTCCACGAGGTGAGCGTGATATTGTTCTCGAGGAAGGAATGCCATCCAGTTGATCAGGTGATCGCCGGAGTGCTGCTTGAAGGGGAGTTGTCATCTCCATGGGTGTAGTTGCAGCAGGCGGATCACGTTCGCCATCAGGCTCTTCAACAGATTGATGTCTCGATCCAGCTTCAACATCACCAGTGAGGTGTAGATCATCAAGCAAATCTTGAAAGTCATCCCATTCGACGTCTCCAGATGGTGGAGAAGTGGGCACATACTCAGACATTTCAAGTTCTTCGATGGGAACTTCAGGAGGTCTGCGTCGATCTTCTGGTGGTTCTGTTGGCTGTGGTAGTCCAGGTGGTGTCGGAACGTCAGGTTCTTGTGAGGCTTGTGGTGGAGCATTTGGCTCTGCTGCAGCTGTAGCAGGTTCCTGAACGGGTTCTGCACGTCCACCTCCGGAGCCACTTCCGCCAATTCCACCCAGATCGAAGTACGACCCTTGTTCATCCGGGCCATCATCAGGTGGTGCCAGTACCAAATCATCTCCAAATGGAGTGTCATCTTGTCCAGCATCCAGGACAGAGCGCTTGCGCTTCCGAGCAGGCTTCAACTCAGTCACCTGTTTTGCGAGAACTTCACCAGGTGCGGCTGGACGGACATTCTCTTCATTGATGACGATCGGTACTCCTCCGTGCAACAGCCAGAGGTTTGAGCGACCTTCACGTCCGATCATGCGGGCAGGTCCATACCAGCGTCCAAGGCGGAAGAAGCACAGTAAATCTCCTGGATGATATGGTCCACGGAGAGGCGTTGACTTCCTCAGCAATGCAGCACGAAGACGACGGCTACTATCAGCCTGGGAGAAAGCTTCCTTTGCTGCATGACGAATGAACATCTGCTGAGAGAAAGTCGACTCTCCAGAAAAGACATCTTCTTGAGCACCAAGCGCATCCATCGTAGCCTCAGTGCTGAGGGAAGTGATTTCCGTAGGCAATTTGCCAAGCACCCATTGACTTGGTGCAAATCCTCCATGGTTGATGCGGGCATTCTTGACGAAAGTTGACTCAGCCACAGCCATTCTCATGGCTTGTCCACCAACCAAATTGCGAGAGGTTACAGTGCGATGGATCACTTCCTTGAGGATGGAGCCTTGCCGCTCAGCTCTGCCAATTTGATGTGCAGCTTCAGTGCCAGCGTAGCGAATGTGGACACCTTGAGACTGCATGAAGGATGCCAACTGTCCACGATTTGCAAGTCCTCGGTCCACAGTGAGAAACTTCGGAGGTCCAAACAGGGCGAACCAGTGATCTCGAAAGATCTCGGCACACTTCAGCGAAGAGGGATTGCCGCCAGCGTCGGACACAACCCAAGCTCCATGGAACAACGTGCCCATGCAGACAATGGAGAGGACAGTGAAGCGGTTGCCCAAGGCATCACGACATTCAAAGCAGTCGGCTGTGATCTCATAGTTGAAGGTGTAGAGACTCGGAGGCTTGACCACAGGCGTCGGTTCCGGCTTCTTCAAGTGTTGGCAGGTCTCACACCGGAAATGCTTCAGTCGACTCAGGACTTCAGGGTCTGCCTTGGCTAACTTCAACATTCGAGCCATAGCAGAAGAACTGGCATGTCCAGTCATTTGATGTAGTCGACGAACAGCGACACGCTTGGCCAGTGGAAGCTTCTTCCATTCTTGCCGACGAAGGTGATCTTGTGAGGAGCAACCAGCCAACTCATCTCGAGATTCTTCTTGATGAAGTTCCACCTCATCCAATCGGGGTGGTAGAGGAACAATGGCTTCATCTTCAGGGTTGTAGATGCGATCCAGAGTTCCAAACGGTTGTTCTTCTTCGAGAGAGAATTCTGCTGGAAAAGCATACTTGCTGTAGGTGTGCTCCAGTTCATCTTGTAGTCCTTGTAGAAAAGCTCGGCAAAGTTCATGTGGCCAGCATTGTGCCTTCTTGGTGCGATTGCCACCTTCAAGAGGTTGATGTTGATGATCTCCTGAGCACTCACGGTTGAGGTAGTGCTTCACTCCTTGACTGGCAGTCATGATACCAGTCGGCTTCTTGTGTGGAAGTCCTGTTTGCTCATCCTTCAGGCCGAACACACACTGGTCGATGTAGTTCACGGTGAGAGGTTCACCAGTCATGCCATCTTCGATCTGATCAGCGAGGAGTCGCTGGAACACCAGTGTTTGCCACATCTTGGAGGGCCATGGTTGCTCAAAGAGTACTTGTCGGCCACGAGCAACTCGTTGTCGGATGATCTTCACGATCCATTTGCAAACAGGGTACCAGAGCTTTCGAAGTTCACCCAGCTTCTGAGCATAGCTGGGATCCTTGGCAACAGACAGTTGCTGTAGTGGCGACCAGGGTCCACATACGGGAGAAAAGCTCACGCAGTATAGGTCGTCACTATCGATGACCGCCTCGATCTTGGCTCTCTCAGAGGCGTTGAGCAAATTGCTACCATCCAACAAAATGTCGCATGGTTGTGAAACTGCATATCCAGCTTCGGCTGCCATCATGGAAAGAAGTGCCGTGCCAGCAAACACTTCAAAGAGGAAGGTGCGGCAGCCTTTCGGCAGGATCTTTGGACGATTGAGCTTCGTCCGAAGTGTGCCCCACATGTGCTTGTCGGCATTCTGAACTTCCTTCACCTCTGACACGAAGTGCTTGCGTTGTCCTTTGGTGAAGGTCTTCTTGGATGTGATCTCATCGAATGCCAGGTGCACTTCAGGAGTCAACTGAATGTCCTCCTCTTGGGGCTCAGGCACTTGTGGTGCCCCATCATACTCCTTCTTGGTCAGGTCATTCTCAGTGATGTGGTCGTTCTTGTAATAGGGCTCGGCGATCTCGCCCTCGGCCATTCCATGTAGGCCAAGATAGCCAGGGAGCAAAGGAATTAATTGCCATCAATCCACCACGATTGACCAGCTTCACTTGGCTTCCAAGAACTTCACTGTCCACGGTCTTCTTGTTGAGGTCGATGACAAAACCAAGTTGGCGTTGAGTGCCAATGGAGAGGAGCAGTGGAGCGTCAGAGTCCTCGATCTCGAATGAGGTCATTGTGCCACGAGCGAAGTTGCCATTCTCAAGCTCAAAACTCAGCTCCAGGGTTCTCTGTCCTGAGAGCTTCATACTGCCACCAATGCCACGCATTCCGCCACCAGAGACAGGTTCGAGTGGAGGTGGTTCACTTCCAGTGGCCTTGTAATAGGCCTGTAGCCATGATGCCCCATGACACGTGGCATTGCATCCCGTGTCGAGGATTGCAAGAAGATCATTCTCAGATCCATCAGGCTTCTTGCGCGCAGCCATGTAGGCAGTGGGAGATGGAGTGTCCTCGGTTGGCATGTGGTTGGCTTTCATCTCGCGGAAGTAGCCAGCGAGTTTCTTCTGTCCAGGCGACGATGATGGTGTCGTGTGGTCGAGACACCACTTCACATAGGCTTGGTCCTTCCAGGCCCGGTGGAACGTGGCATTCTTGTAGCTGCCAAAGTTGACAATCTGAGTACCTTCAGCATTCAACTTGTCTTCCAGAGTGCCTCCATTGGGAGTCATAGTGCAAGCCATACTCTTCTTGGATGCAGTCTTGGAGGTCGTTGTAGCCGTGTCGGCAAATGGAGCAGGTCGTCGGTTGGCGACACTGATGGAGACTTCCAATGCTGAAATGATCTCATCGATCGGCAGCTCACCATCGGGTCCAGCGAAGTGGTCTTCCTTCATCTTCATAGCCACTTCAAAGAGATGCATCATGATGCCGACATTGGAGATGTTCATCGTGCCGGTGTAGACTCGAGGCATAGCGCGAGTCTGGGATGAAGTTCCAGTCTCTTCAGCATCCTTCTTGGCGACAGGTCCAGTCTTCACATCACCACAATCCTTGCACGTCTGCTTCCAGCGATGACCATTGGTTCCATGCCAGGAAACGTTGTGGTGAGGACAGCTGCTCTTCGGCTTGTCGGTAGTGCTGGATGAGGTTGTATGTTCTGAAGTCCTCTTGGTCTTCTCGAGGATCTTGTTGCAGTCCTTGCAAGTCTTGCGGAAGTAGTAGGCATTGCTACCAGAGGTGGTAGTGTTCTGATGTCGACAGGCATCTTGCTTCGCCTTCTCAGCTTGGTCTTTGGCCATCTGATGCGAAGTGACGGATAGATCAGCACGTTCATCACGACGCTTCTGGGCTGCGTCTTCTTCAGCAAAGTACTGTGGGAAGCGGTCTTCAATGGCAAACTGACCAGACATCTCGGCCTCCAAATCCATGTCCATCCGGGGCATGTCTTGAAAATCACCAGGCAATGGATAGGCCGGTTGATGTCCTCCAAACAGCGAGGAGATACCTCGGAAGACACTGCCAAGTCCTCGATGTTCAGGATTGGCGGCTTCTTGCTGTAGTGCTTGAGGTGGTGGTTCATCCTGAGGAAGATGTCCACCTAAAGCTTCACGAAGCATAGCCATGTCCAAATCTTCCTGAGTGAGAACCAGCTCATTTGAGGCTTCCTGCAGACGTTGTTCAGCTTCAACCATTGACCATGGCGTAGAGCTCGGAGAGGAGATAGTCGTGCCATCTTCAAGGGACGATGGAGGTGGTACCTTGTTGTACCTCATGGCCATGTAGACTTGAGGCGGGTTGTCATCCTCTTCAACATTGCTCCTGACAGAGAAGTAGACGGTCCGGTTGGAACCATCCTTCTTGCCTCCCTTGCCCGGTCCAGCGGATGTAGAAGAGCTCGAACTGGATTTGCTCTTCCCCTTGCCTTTGCCTTTTGGGCATGTTGGATCATTGGACCAGTGGCCAACTTGTCCGCAGCGGCGGCAGGTGGTCTTCTCCTTGAGCTGTGCGATCTTCTGTTGACGCTCAGAGAGGGAGAGCTGTCCTTGAACGTGGAACTGGCGAGGTGCATTCTTGCCCTTGCCCTTGAAGCCTTTGAAGCCCTTGTAGGCAGCGAAGTTCCTCGTCAGGTAGGCTTCATGTTCTGCTTGGATGATGTCAGCAGCGTACTCCATGCTCTCCTCATCATCGAGGTCAACACCTTCAGCAGCCATCATGGCCAGAGTGTCATGCTCCGTGAACTCTTCAATGAGCTCAAACTCTTCATCATGCCATCCTTGCTCAAGGTCATAGTCACCGTGGTAGGTCTCTGCCGTCTCATAGGGCCACCACTCATCACCAGCATAGGTGTCTTCAGCCATGTAGCTCCTGTGGTTGGACCCTTTTCCACGATCTCGCCAATTGCGAGTGTTGCCAAAGGGAAAGCGGCCTTTTCCACCACGAAAGCTGTGATCAGCTCGCTCATGCACCTTGCTGTGCTGGGTGATCAACTCTTGATTGACCTTCTCGACAGTGAGGTCTCCAGCGAGGGCGGACCTGATGAGCAGTTGATGGTCCGTCGAAATGCCAGCATTGCTCAGGATCTGCTCGGCAAGGATCGACTCAGGCAGCTTGAGATGCTCATCCAAATCCAGCAGGGCGGCATACCATGCTGGTCGACGGAGAATGTAGGTAGCCATGGGCTCCTGCGGTTGGCGGCTCATGAGGCCACCTTGAACAGCTGGTGTTGGTAAAGTTCTCGAGCTTCTTGGGTTCTCCTGGGCTTGAGGGACATGGAAAGATGTCCAAGCAACTCTTCAGCTCCTTCAGGCGAGGCTAAGACCTTGGTCGGGATCTGCTGCGCCACCTTGAGCGCGGCGCCAGATAGGCCTTCGACGAGCCTCAATCCCAGCGGCCCCAATTTCTTCACTTCATCATCGCCAATCAGCTTCTCCTTGGCGATTCGGGCCCGTACGCGAAAGGCGTACTCAGTCAGCCTCGAAGGTTCTCCTCCGAAGCGAGGGATCTGGCCACCTTTGCTCTCGGTGGATGCATGGGACTCTTCATCGCGAATGAAGTTCGCGAACCTGAACGTGTCAACGAGCGACATGGCGTCGCCCCAGGCTTCCCTAGGAATTACAGCTGTGAACACACGTGAACCAAGCTAACCAAGGGGCTTCCGGAAATCAAACGGTCGTTGGGCTCCAAACAAAAAGGGTTCCCCGCGAAGCGACAGCTCCGCCTACCAATGTGAGAAAAACTCGCACCGGCAGCGAAATGAAAGCGCGCTTGTTTCATCGCTTGAGCCACGGAGTGGCGTCCGAGAACGAATCCGTGCACGTCACGCCAACCTCATGAAAGGTCATGTGACTGCATGTCACCTGGTGGTACCTCAGTTTTCACATATGCCAATTTACGCTAAATTTGTGGAGTCGGCTATAAGCCGGAGCAACAGCGGTCAAACTGACATGTCCCGGCTTGAAGGAAGCACTCTCAGCTCACTGGTTGGAAGAACAGAATATCAAAATGAAAAAAGTATCTGCGACTGTTGTAATTGCTATGTTGAGATTGTTGGAGAGAAGCGGCTGAAGTGATGCCGGAGGTGCTTGCATTGCTGGCTCCCGTGCGTGGTGGAAGGCTTGCTGGCTTGCTGTGTCGTGAGCTGGAAGTGAGGTGCGCAGGCAGTCTTAAGTAATTGGCCGCGGAAGCACTTGTCATGACAGGGCCACGCCAATCCACGCGAAATGGTGGTTTATATCCAACCCGAACCGGAGTAACAGGGGTCAAACTGACATGTGCTCGAAGGAGGCACTCTTATCTCACTGGTTGGAAGACAAGAACAGAATATCAAATGAAAAAGTGTCTGCGATTGTTGTATGTGCCAGGTTGAGATTGGCGAGGAGAAGCCGCTGACGTGATGGGAGATGCTTGCGCGTTTGCTGCTCGTCAGTGTGGTGGAAGGCTTGCTGGCTTGCTGAGTCGTGACAGAGCTGGAAGGGGCACATGCCGCGGAAGTAGCTGTCAGGCGGAGTGGCAGCACAGTGCTACGCCAGTCTACGCAAAATCATGGACTCCACCAAAACGGAGTAACAGCGGTCAAACGGACATGTCCCCGGCTTGAAGGAGGCACTCTTAGCCCACTGGTTGGAAGAACTGAAAATAAAAAAGAAAAATGAAAAATATAAATGATAAATGAAAAAGGTGTCTGCGATGGTTGTAATGGCTAGGCTGAGATTGTTGGAGAGAAGCGGCTGAAGTGACGCCGGAGGTGCTTGCGCGTTTGCTGGCTGGCGTGCGTGGTGGAAGGTTTTTGCTGGCTTGCTGAGTCGTGAGCTGGAAGTGAGGCACATGCAAACTTTTGTAACTGGCCGCAGAAGTAGCACCAATCCACGCCAAATGGTGTTTCTTCCAGCCGAACCGGAGTAACAGCGGTCAAACAAAACTGACATGTCCCCGAAGGAGGCACTCTTAGCTCCCTGCCTGGAAGACAAGAACAGAATATCGAAATTAGACAAGTGTCTGCGATTGTTGTAAGTGCTAGGTTGAGATTGGTGAGGAAAAGCGGGTGAAGTGATGCGGAGGCGCTTGCGCGTTTGCTGGCTTGTCAGTGTGGTGGAAGGCTTGCTGGCTTGCTGAGTCGTGACAAAGCTGGAAGTGGAGCGCATGTAATCTTAATTAATTGGCCGCGGAAGTAGCTGTCAGGCGGAGTGGCAGAACAGTGTTACGCCAATCCTTGCAAAATGGTGGGCTCAACCGAACCGGAGCAACAGCAGTCAAACTGACATGTCCCAGGCTCGAAGGAGGCACTCTCAGCTCACTGGTTGGAAAAACAGAATATCAAAGTGAAAAGAACAGAACACCAAAATGAAAAGAGTCTCTGCGATGGTTGTAATGGCTAGGTTGAGATTGTTGGAGAGAAGCGGCTGAAGTGACGCCGGAGGCGCTTGCGCGTTGGCTGGCTGGCATGCGTGGTGGAAGGTTTTTGCTGGCTTGCTGAGTCGTGACAGAGCTGGAAGTGAAGCGCATGCAATCTTAATTAACTGGCCGCGGAAGTAGATGTCAGGACAGCGCCAATCAAAGCCAAATGGTGATTTATATCCAACCGAACCAGAGTAGCAGCGGTCAAACTGACATTTCCCCGAAGGAGGCGCTCTTAGCTCCCTGCCTGGAAGAGAAGAACAGAATATCGAAATGAGACAAGTGTCTGGGATGGTTGTAAGTGCTAGGTTGAGATTGGTGAGGAGATGCCGCTGACATGATGGGAGGCGCTTGCGCGTTTGCTGGCTTGTCACTGTGGTGGCAGGCTTGCTGGCTTGCTGAGTCGTGACAGAGCTGGAAGTGGAGCGCATGCAATCTTAATTAACTGGCCGCGGAAGTAGCTGGCAGGCGGAGTGGCAGAACAGTGTTACGCCAATCTACGCAAAATGGTGGACTCAACCGGACCGGAGTAACAGCGGTGTCCCCGGCTCGAAGGAGGCACTCTTAGCTCACTGTCGAGAGATCAGAATCTCAGACAACCTGAGAAGCTGCAAAACGAAAGCCAGCGCTTCCCTTTCTCGACAACTGCGCGTCGAAGCAATCAAATGAGCTCGCGCAGCCGCTGGCGGCCGCGTGTCAAGTCTGCTTCATGTCTTGTTCTGCCCACACATAGGTAACCATGCAAAAGCAAAAAATGCACTCTTGCATCACCACCCGCTCCAAAGTCACTAAAACATCACCTCCAAGAGTTTACGTATATCTTTTTCGAGCCACACATGCACAGCAAACCACAGCTATGAAGTCTCATTCGTGCTTTGAACTGGTATAGGTGTGTAAGAGGTATAGCCACAATTCGAGGTGGCCTGGGACCAGAGGCTCGCTGCCCGAAACTATATGTTCAGGCCACCTCAGAAATGAAGATATGCGAAGCAAAGGTCCTGAGGTGTCTCTGTGACAAGGCTTTTGTTAAAACAGACAATTTTTCAAGCTAAATTCAAGGTGGCCTGAGACCAGGGTTTGCTTACCTTAAAAATGAAGGTCTGCGAAGCGAGAGCAAAGGATGCACATTGTCCTTCTGCTGCTTGAATTTGGCCTTTTGTTTACTTAAAAGTTCAAGACCTCCCAGCTGTTTCCACCTCTTCGCTTCCCAGTCTTCCCAGGGTTCATAGGGAGCCAGGCCATTTTCAGAATCTTCTGGATTTGAGCTGTTCGAGTTCCTATTGAAGGGTATATGTTCTCGTTGGCGAGTGCGTCACCACCCGCTCCAAAAGCATCAAAGCATCACCCCCCAGAGTTTACGTATATCTTTCTCCAAGAGTTTACGTATACCTTTCTCGGGCCACCCCCCCCGACCCCCGACCGACTTCACACATAGATAATTTCCATCCACATTCAGATGAAGCAAAAGCCAAACAATGCACCAAACAAATTCGAGGTGGCCTGGGACCAGAGGCTCGCTGCCTGAAACTATATGTTCAGGCCACCTCAAAAATGAAGATATGCGAAGCAAGGGTGCCTTTGTGACAAGGCTTTTGTTAAAACAGACAGTTTTTCAAGCTAAATTCAAGGTGGCCTGAGACCAGGGTTTGCTGCCCTAAAACACTCTGTTCAGGCCACCTTGAAAATGAAGGTCTGCGAAGCGAGAGCAAAGGACTTTCCACCTCCTCTCTTCCCAGTCTTCCCAGGGTTCATATAGGGAGCCAGGCCATTTTCAGAATCTTCTGGATTTGGGCTGTTCGAGTTCCTATTGAAGGGTATATGTTCTCGTTGGCGAGTGCGTCACCACCCCGCTCCAAAAGCATCAAAGCATCACCTTCCAGCGTTTACGTATATCTTTCTCGAGCCACACATGCACAGCAAACCACAGCTATGAAGTCTCATTCGTGCTTTGAACTGGTATAGGTGTGTAAGAGGTATAGCAACATAGCATTCATACGGGCCCACGGTAGCTACAATTCTGTTCCCAGGTATCGCGCGCATGAGGCTTCAAAGCTGTGGGTTGCTGTGCGTGTGTAGAGGTTTTCGAGCGGTTGACGGAAAGGGAACTTGAAGTACTATACCTGGTAGCTGCACTATAGCTACCCTGGGTCTCTATACCTGGCAAGGTGCCAACTACACCTTTCCATTCAGATGATGCAAATGATGCAAATTGCATTTCTTGCATCACCACCCCTCAAAAATCACCTCCAACACAACCTCAAAAAAACCTTCCTCGACGCACCCTCCTCCCCCAGCATGTGCCGAGTTTACGTGTACCTTTTGCGGGCCACCCCCCCAGACCCCCTAACTACTCACTTCGTTCGCCAAACACAACTCCGCTGGCGCCTTCTACGAAGGCTGGCTTTCGTAATGAGTGGAAAAAAGGTGTCTGCGATTGTTGTAATTGCTAATTTGAGATTGTTGGAGAGAAGCGGCTGACGTAAAGCCGGAGGTGCTTGCTTGTTTGCTGGCTTGCGTGCGTGGTGGAAGGCTTGGTGGCTTGGTGAGCATGGAAGTGAAGCACACGCAATCTTAATTAACTGGCCGCGGCAGTAGCTGTTAGGACAATGCCACGCCAACCCACGCAAAGTGGTGAGTTATATCCAACCGAACCAGAGTAACAGCGGTCAAACTGACATGCCCCCGGCTCGAAGGAGGCGCTCTTAGCTCACTGGTCGGAAGAACAGAATATCAAATTGAGCAAACTGTCTGCGATTGTTGCAATTGCTAGGTTGAGATTGTTGAGGAGAAGCGGCTTGTTGAGACCCAGGACGGAGAGAAAGCAAGACCCTGCATGAATTGTGCAGTTTGGATTACACATTAGAACTCCTACGGCGAAGAATCCTGAGTCGAAAGGTGGCTGCTTAGCCGAGTGCCTATGAATACTTAGCAGCGTGACATGTCATTCTCTGGGGGGGAAGATCTCAGTAAGCCTTCGTTACGTTACACTTAAAAACGCCTTTAGCAAAGAAGAAAGACCTAGAAAACGAAGAGCATTAGAAGAAAAACAAGACATGTCCGAAGTGATTACCTAGCTGCATGCGTGTCCTACGGCCTAGGAATACTTAGCAGCATGGTATGTCACTCTGTGGTGGTACTCAGTAAGCCCTGCGGCATTCGATCAGCATTCTCGAGCAAGCGGCTGGATCAGTGAGTTTCGATGCAAAACGGAAGTTCAGTGAAGGATCCCCCTTAAGGGTATGTGCAAAACGCGCCCCTCGATGGGGATCACACCACAGCCCTCAGTGGGACCCTGTGGCGAAACACGCTTAGATAAAGGCTCGCAAGAGCAGTATCAGTTGCGATATCCCTGAGAGCTAGTGACTGATTACATTAGACCTTGACTCTCAGGAACAGCAAGGTGAAGGGTCGGCTCACTTGTCTACAACAAACGCGTTAGACCTTTACCGCAGGAGCACAAAGGTGAATAGGTCCGAAACAATATTGCTTACATCACTTAATCAAAAACTAAAAATTGAAGGAACAACGCGCAGGTACGTTTACACCCAGGTGGGGGGTCTCTTCGTTGGCCGGAGACCCCCCACCTGGCTCCAGCCCCCTGCACTGTACAATGATGAAAAGAACAGTCAATCGAAATAAATCGTTGCATTCCTTAGTGTGGTCGAGTTCCTTAGAGACTGGAGTTCTCTCACACACACACACACCAACATGCACACTTCTGCACATGTTTGACCTCTTTTTACCAGGGATCTGTCGAGCTCGGTGCCTTCTTCGACTGGGCCGCCATTGGCAACACGTTTTCGCAGAAACTTGCGATCAATGTTCGAGAGGTCCTAGTCATGTCTCGACTTCTGAGGTGCAGCTGCGTCAAAACAATTCTGTTTTTTTGTCTCTCAAGACATGGGGGACTAAATGCAAACACTATCCATGCTTTCAACACCCTAAAGAACAAAGCGCTCCTCACCACAAGCTGTGAGGAACGATTCCAATGTTTGATCCTTGGCCGCGATGGATCAACCTATGGCCTGTGGATTTGTTTGGCCTGCAGTCGTCCCCCATGCCATTCATTCACAACCACATAAAGCATGGCATTTGCGAAGAACGATGGGGGCATCCATGAGCACAAAACTTCGTTGAGTGGCCAAGATTCATCAGATTTGTTCAACAGAATTCCAGTGACACCCCTCAAGCTGTCGGCAGCCACAATGAGGATGACAGAGTTGTCAAGCGTTGTTTGGAGCACGCTCCACACCGGATGACTGATCAAAAGGTCGCCCACACGCGGCTCCTCGCATGGCCTTAAGTGAGATCCGCAATCCGTGGGCCTCTTTGGGCCGTCAGAACTAGGTCCACGGTGCGTAGACAGCCGTGGGGCTTTGTCATGATTTGTAGATCGAAACGTTTTACACCTTTAGCCTGACTGGGTTCTGATGCTTTCTTGAGTCTTGAATTTGTTGTCATTGAGGTCTCAACCTGACTGGGGAGATATAAATTAGAGTTTCGCTGCACTGAGAAGTGCATTTTGCATGTTTATCAGCTGCCCCGCAACTGCTTTGTTTCAGAAGTAGACGGGTGTGGAAGCTCGATGGCTACTTGCAAGCTCTGTATCGGTTTTTTCTCACCGCAAAAGCGATGCCGAGTTCTTCAGACAGGTGACTCAGGTGACCGTACCGACTGCCGGCGAGCCACTCAAATGCAAGAACAATGGCAAGGTTTGCGACAATGTCCCAAGAACGTTCGTGTTGCAAAGAAAATTCGATGACGAACAAGGCAGTCGTCACGGTGGTCCCAAGACAAACTGGCGATGTACTGATCTAACGTATAACCCAAGGACAAGGAAATGACAAAAACGACAAAACAAAAATAGCAACAAGAAAGCTGCGAGCTATGACTCTGCAAACATTGCCGTGGGCCGTGCTCGAGTGTCCAGTATGGAGTGTGGACTAACGGTTGTTTCATGTTGTTTCATCTTCACACTGGTGATAATGCAAATTGCAACCCGCCCCTCCCACCTGAGAAAGTGTGTAACTACGAATGAGTGTGACGTGACGCCTGCATCTAAAATTCATAAACAACAACTTAAAAACTTGAACATGTATAGAATTGACAGTTTGGAAGCATTAACGCCCCTGTGGCCCTGAAGAAAATTCCAAAACTTTACTGTAAACAGCCACAGCACACAACAAAGCTAAATGCACGAAACACCACGGTCGTCTATGCACCGTGGTCCAACTACTCCGTCCACAAGAATGATTCTATCATGAAGACACCACTTAGGGCTTCGGGACCTTGAACTTCATGACCTAAAGGCCTCATCTTTCGCCTGAAATGGGCACCAGGATTGGCCGTGACACGGGATACATGTCAGCGTGAGCTTCTCGCCAGTCCGATCCGACGGGAAAAACTCCGTCGGATCCGCCATGGGAGCTGGATATGATGCAGACACGACGGAGTCCATGCACTCCTTGGCAAATCCAGCATAAACTGACCATGCTTGGAGGGCTGCCACCCTAGCCTGCCTTTGGCAACCTGCACTAGTTGCCCCCTACTTAATTGTAAATGACATAGCAGCCCGGATCAAGTGGGGACACAATCATCCATGACAGGTCACCAGGTAACTTCATTCAGCTTCTCAGAAACTTTCAGAAAAAACATTTCCCTGCTGGCCATATGCGTCATGTCACTGACCAATCTGGCTCTGCCGCTCGCAAGTGGATTGCCAGCGTTGCTGCAGACTGCAACCTTCGGACCATCTCCTGAGGCTTCCAAACAAAGACAGTTTTGGGAACATGTTGGACATAACCAACCGATTCGCCAATGTGGACATGAAATTTTCCAGGGCAACAGGTGGGCTTGATGTTTTGACACATCTCTGCCACCAGCGTCATGATTCTTCGTGTACTTGGACGGAGCCAAGCTGGCTTACTGTTGACTATGGCCCACTAACTAGCTGCCTTTCAGTGCTTCAAAGGCATCCCCAATTGCCAACTCATGTGCAGTAAGGCGACATTTGATTCCTTGAGATGATTAATATTGAAGTGACGGCGCGTGCCGGCACAAAGCAAAAGGAGCGGCCTTTTCCGGACCAAAAGGCGAAAGCCAAAACGGGTCAAGATCTCGGGCCCCCGACAGCAGCGGACGACAAACGGTCAAACGTCATCCCAATCCGGCGCACGGTTCAACAGCGAATCTTCCTTTCTTTTCGGATTGTGGATGGGTAGCTTCATGAAGACCGTGCACAGGACAGCTGCTGTCGTTCCAAGGGCGGACTGCCAGTTGCTCATGCTTTCGAGTTCAACCGCCTCTTCCAAGGTCCTCCACTCAGAGGCTCCACTCTTGAGGTCAAATCGACCGAACGTGCTCCGAAGCGGAAAAAGCTTCACATCAACCCTGGGCTTAGGCGATCTAAATGAACGGGCATGACGAGCAACCTGTACAATCAAATCATCTTCAAAGTGCCAGCCGGGCCTGTCTGCCAGCTGGTGGACATATGGAAAAACAGGGTGACTCTCACACATTGGCTCACCGGGCAGCTCAACACAGGGCTCGGCCTTCTTCTTTGCGACCTTGCTCTTGCCCTTGATGAAATCAGTGTTGAACTTCACTGACCATCTTCCTCGATCGAGCGTGGTTCGGAGGTGGTGCATGTCCATGACCTTGGTGCCTCCATCGGCGATCACGTTCTCAGTTGCCGTCCACTTCAGTGAGGTGCCTGGCCGGCGAAGGATGGAGCGCATCCAAGCAACTGCAAAGGCCAGACTCTTCTGACTCCCATAGGTGGAATCCGAGGAGCACTTGTCGAAGACGTCCTTGGCGTCGACCACCACCATCATGCGGATCACGTCCATGACGCTCTCAGCATACCGATTTTCCATCGGCAGGCCACGAAAGGAAGCAACCACTCCTCTCACAAACTGCCCACAGTCAAAGGCCTCCTCGGTGCTGCGGCAAACACGTGGCAACCGATGGCTGCGGCCATCGAGAAGGCAGAAGTTGCCCTCTTCACCCTCCATGAGACGCTTGTCTCCGAGCAGGACGAGGTAGGAGGACTGGCTAAAGACCTTCTTCTCCACGGGGCCAAGGTTTGAGCCTTCTTTGAAACATTGCCAAGCGACGAGTCTGTCACCACGATCACTCCAGCATCTTCCAGATCCATAGGCCTGAAGGTCAAGCCAAAACCAGAAGTCAGCTTCATCTGCTTCAGGAGCTGATTGCTGCGCAGGAGTGTGCCGATCGTCTGAGGCTGTTCTCCTTGGAGAGTGCTGAGGGCGAAGGCTTGATCAACTCTTACTTGCGCCACCATCCACTGTAGTGAACCCAGCAAAGCACGAAGTTGCTTTTGCTCAGCCCCAGTCAAGGGCTCATTGGGATCGCTTCGACGATGAAGCGGCACCACAGCTGGACGCACATTTTCATGGTACTCCTTCATGGTGACAGTGATCACGCCGGCGGTCAAGTCCTGGGAAATCTTCTTCCCGCAGTAGTTGAAGGAGTTGTGTTCAACTGAACCAAAACCCAACGTCTTCTCCAGGGAGAGGATGCTCTCACGAGCTGCTGAGCAACCACCAACCAGCAGGTCGTCCACATGGGAGAGGCAAATACCAAGCAACTGCTCATGCTTGTTGTCCCAAAGCATCCAGCAAGCGGGATCCATGAAGTTTCTCTCCCAACCAAGCTCGCTCAGGGCTCGGTGCAGGCGAAGGTACCACTGTCTTGGTGCATCACTCAAGCCAAAGACCCCCCTTTTTCACACGCGCCAAGCCACGGGCGCCAAAAGGAAGTTGAGGTTCACCGTGCAAACCCTTGGTGTTCTCGATGAAAAGCTCACGGGCGCCGTCCATGTAAGGATCACCTTTGAGGAAGGCAGATTTCACATCACATGACATCAGCCGCCATTCCAGCTTCTGAAAGTTCGAAGCCGTGAAGGTGAACACGAGGTGCTGTGACAATCTCGACGCTGTAG
>CAXAMN010022006.1:555164-572594 GCA_963970005.1 Durusdinium trenchii
CCCTGTAGTTTCATCTTTGTAGCACCAAAAACTTTTTGGTGGAAATGTTGATTCACAAAGGTGCTGGAAAAGGTGCAGCTTTGGCATGATGTGCCAATCTTTTGACTCAGGGTCAAGTCTCAAAGCTGCTGCTTCCAAGGCCATGTACTGGCCAGCCACTTTGGCCCCCCACTTTGGCAAGTCTTGGAGTGAGTTGGTCTCGACGCACAAATATGCTTCTGCAAGGAACCTGGCAAGCTTGTGGTAGGCTTTCTGAAGTTCAGTGCCTTCAGCAAAATGCTTAGCAGTCAGAATTGGCAACAGTGGTACCAAATGCCTCACTGCAGCTGCTGGCCCTTTCAAAGTTGCCACCTGGCTGGTCTTCTTTTTACTTTTGCCCTTGTTCAGCACTTCAGGGGTCAATGTGTGCAGCTTATACTCGACATGGTGCTCACTGTACAAGAGCTGGATGTCTTGCCATAGGCTGGCAACCTTCTCTTTCAAGGCCCTTCCAGGGTAGCGTTTGGCCAACTCCACTAGAAGCTGGCCTGCAATATCGGCACCAATACCTTGGTCAACTGCATGCATCCAGTCAGGCAAACACAAATCTGCAGGCCTTAGCTCAGGCCACCCCCAAAAAGGGGCAAAGCTCTTTTCCCATATCTACAACCCTTTGCACAAAGCTGTCCTTGCACAGGCCTGTTTCCCTATCATTCTGGGAGAAGTTTTTGAAGTCAACATGCTTAGCTTTGCAAAGCCAGCACATTCCACTTCCTGTATTCCAAACTGGAAAGTTGAGCCAAGAGTTCAGCCAATCCCAATCACCTCGAATTTCACAAAGTATGCCTTGTACAGGCAACTTCCCCTTGAGCTTGGCCCTTGTCTTATCGCTTTTCAACCATGGGCTGCCATCATGCCTTCTGGTTGGGTATCTGCCTTGCTTCAAGCAATCGAAAGACCACAGCAACACCTCAAGGATTGCAGCCTTGGTTTTGTATTCCCAGTGGAACTTGCTTTGGAAAACTGTGAAGGGGACCCTGAGGCCAGCCCCACCCTCCATGGCAGGAAGGTTGATTGTGAGAAAATCCAGCGATTCTTCTCTGATGGTGCCTTGGACAGGGACACCATCTCCATGAAAGACCAGAGCAATGTATGTTCCACTGGCCCAGAACTCATTGGGGTGTTGCGCACTCAACAGCAAGCCAATTTTGGTTAAAGCTTGCCAAGTCTTGGAGCCTTGTGCAGGCTGGGCTGCTTCGATGGCCCTCTGGTCTGCCATGTATTTGCCCAACCATTCATGTGGCAACTGGAAAGCGTGCCACATCGAGACCACTTGATTGGTCTTTCTGTTTTTCATTGGAATCTTGGCCCAATAGATGGGTGGCCATGAGGTTTTGGGGGGGCTGCATTTCTCAATGCTCTGGCAGCATTGGCCTTTCCCTTGGCAACTTTCAATTTGATTCCAGCAGCTCCTGCTTTCTGGGCCTTTTCAATTGCCAGCTTTGCTGTGGTGGCTGGCACAACATTGGAAGTGTGCAGCCTTATGCTGAAAGATGCCCAATCTTCAGAGTCAGAATCCCCAGCCTTCCTTTTGGAAGAAGAACTCCCACCCACAGCAATGGCCTTGTGCAGGCCAACCATCCAAAGGCCAAACCAAAGGATACATTGCACAGGCTTCATTCCTGTGCCAAGACTTGCCAAAACTAAAGCCCTAAGCCAAAATGTGCTGCGCAAAAATTGTCGAAGGATTTGCAATGCCCAAAAGAAATACAGAAAAGGATACCCCATGCACCAAGCTCATTTTTCTCACCAAGCAGGGTTTCAACAGCCAAACTCTATCTCAGCCTTGCTCAGGCTACCCAATAGGGCCAACAAGCAAGGGCTCCACTAGCTGCTGATCGCAGCCTTGTGCACAGCAATCTCCTTCCTGAAGGATTTCAAGAAGGTTTGCGTAGCTTCAAGAAGGTTTTCTGAAGGATTTCAGAGGCCTTCTGCTTGGCTTCCTCTTCATCCTTGTACTCTTTGGCAAATAGCAAATGCCCAGACATCCGCTTCTTCTTCTCATTGTGCAAAGCAGAGCTCTTAGCCTCCAGCTGGTCCTTCACCAGCTGCTTCATGCCAGTCTCACAAAAAGTGGACAGCTTCTCTTTCAAGACTTCAAGTGCATGGACTTCAGTGTTCATGCTGGTCAGGCTGCCTTTGACCTTCTTGTAGCTGTCCTTGTAGTGCTGCAGCCAGTCGACCTGAACTTCGACCTCCCCCTCCTGGGCCTTGTTCAGGCCACTCCTGCCACTGGAGCTGCTGTTGCCAATCATCTTCTGAGTGAGGTCTGAGTGCATAGCTTGCCTCATCTGAGCAAAATCATCCTGGCTCACATCTTCGACCTTCTCTTCCATCTGCACTTTGCGCTTCTTCACCACTTGGCTCTTAGTGGTGGATTTGAAGAAATGGTACTGCTTGACACCCAAGGCTGCCAGATTGCCATCTTCATGGGGCCTTTCATCCATCCCTTTGACTGAAGCCTCCACTTTGAGGTCATAATCCTGGCAGCCTGGTTTGATTCCTTTCTTCTCCGCAATTTCTTCAGCTGTGTACCAGTCATCATCCAAGTCCACAATGGTCCTGGAATCCTCTTCATCATGCTTGGTCACAGATCGCTCACTCACATTGGGATCAAGGCAATAGATATCGTAGAAAAAGGCACGCTTCTCTGCCTGAGATTTGCACTTGGTGTACATATCTTTCAGCTCTGGCCTGCCAGCCTTTTCAAGTGTCTTCAGCTTTGAGTGCATGCGCTTTGCTGCATCTTTGGGAATAGCTGGGTGAGGATCTGCTTTGGCCTTGGCCTTGGCTGCTGTTGCCTTGGGCTTGGGCTTTGCAGGTGAAGATAGCTCCACCTTGGGCCTTGTGCCTAGGCCAGGCAGCACTGGTGCAAGTGAAGAGCTGCCTTGTTCAGGCAACCTTTCATCTTTGTCTGACAAGACTTCACCATCAACATTCCCTCGAGCCTTTGGCATTGAAGGTGCTTTGCTGGGTCTCTTCATTGCCATTGGGTGAAACTAGACTAAGGGTATCAGCTGTGACTTGGGTCTCTTGGGCCAAACCTGGCTGGCACAAATTTTGTCAAAGCCTCCACAGGTCAGATACAACCACCCAAAAGTTCAGAAACTGAACTTCTGAACTTTTTATCCTTATTAAATTAAAAGGAGACAAGTTCAGAAGTTCAGTTTCTGAACTTTTCAGGGTTCTGGCTCTGCACTTTTCAGGGCCCAGTGAATGAGTTCTTGTGGCCTTGGGAAGGTTCTTGGTGCACTTTCTGACATTGCCCAAAGTTTGGGTGAAACCTGGCATCCTGCCACTGCTACCAAAAAGGGCCTTGTGCAGGCCACCTGTTTGGCTACCTCCTCACCTTCAGCCCAGCAGCTCACTCCTCTTGGAGATGACTTTGGCCTTGTCCAGGCCAGTGGTTGTGCAAACAAAGGCTGCTCACACACATGTGCACGGTGGTCGACCCCTTGTACATTGACAAGGAGGCTAAACTTATCACGCATTGTCTGCCTGCTTTGGATATAGCTTTTCTCTTTGGCATAAGTGGGCTTGACAAAGCCAAAAGAAGGGCTTTCCTTCCAGGACCCTAGCTTGGCCACCAGTGGAGCTTTGGCAGGCTTTTTCATGGCAGGCTTCTTCTGCGTATGCATTTCACTGTCCTTGTGCAAGACACCAGATAGGCTGGCTACTTGGGTTGACACTGCTGTGCTGGGGATGCTCACATGGGATTCAGCATCAGACAGGCAATGACCAATTTCCATTTCAGGGGATGGTGAGTCCACCTTGCTCACTTTGCTGGGTTTGCTTCCAGAGCTTTCAGACTTCCTTTTCACATTTCCCACATTCTTGCCAGTCTCAGTGGCCTTGACCCTGCACAGGCCACCCTCACTGGACTGCAGAACTGCAAGCAATTCCTTCACCCAAGCCTCCATCCTTTCACCTGTTTTGGCATTCCTTTGCTTCCTCAGCACATAAGTCTTGACACTTTGAATTTTCACAAGGACAGACTTGACAATAGCCTTGCTCAGGCTAGGGAAGGCTGCCCCCCAAGCTTTCCTTGCTTTTGCTGCAGGCATGCCTTCGAATTGGAACCAGGCTTTCAAAGCCTTCCAGTGGGTGCTCCCCACATCTTCTTCAGACCCCACAAACAAGCCCTCCTGGAACCCTTGTGGAAAGCACCCCCTCAGAGCTGCAGCAGCTGCATCCACCTGGTCTTCATCAGCCTTGTCCAGGCCACCTCTGACAGGCAAAGGTGCCTTTGCCTGTGAAGCCATGGCCTTGCCCCTCCTCACTGCAGAGCTGACAAGCATGCTTTCTTGTTCTTGAGCCAAGCTTTTTCCACAACACAAATGCACAGAAGATGCCAAACAAAAATGAGACTTTGCTTTGCAAAACCTGAAGTCAGGATGAGCCACCCTTGGTATGATGGCATGAAAACCTTGAGCCTTAGCCTATTTAACCTAAAGCACTCCCCCTGAACTCTTTTAACCAAAAAACCCTCAACCCTAACCCATGTAACCCAAAACCCTCAACCCTAACCCACTTAATCAATAATAGTTGCTTTTAGATTGTAATTAGACAAAACCAGAGCGCCCTATCCCAAGTGTTTACTTGCCTTGTGCAGGCAGAGGCATTTGTAAGCCTCATGCTTGGCTTGCTTTCATATTTCACAATTTAAAGGGGTTGTTATATAAAATTATACTATATATACATATAATAAATATTGTTGTGTAAAAAACTTTTTTTAAACTACAAAATATGTAATATATCTATTTCATAAATACAATGTATTTATATTTATTTTTGCTTTTTCTTTGCAGTTTGAAACCATCCTTGCTGTGCCTAGGCCTTACTCAGGCCACCACTTGGCAGACTCCTTTTGTTGCAGATCAGCCAGAAGGCTCTGGAGCTGGCGCAGGAGGCTCTTCACCATCCACCATGGTGAAACTTGCCTCAGTGGCAATGTCAGAGAAGGGCTCCACAAACTGATAGGACCCATTCATTGACTGGTCAGCACTGCCTTGTTCAGGCAACCCTCCATGGAGGGCAGAGGCAGGGGGACTGGAGTGGCTTCCTCTGCTGGTGCCAGTGGCACTGCAGGCAACTCAGGATTCATTTCCACATCTGGTTCTGGAGCTGCACTGCCTTGTGCAGGCAACCCTGATGGCAAGGCCTCCTCCTCTACACTTTGTTTTGGTGACCTTGGTGGCTCAGACCTGGTCCTCCTTGGGTCCTCCTGGTAGCTGCTGTTGGTGTCTGACTCTTCTGGTGGTGGTACAGGCTCAGGAGGACATGTCATATTGCCTTGTGCAGGCAACCTTTCAGGCATTCTTGGGGAGCCAAAGGCTTCCCTCACTTCTGACCTGACTCCTGGGTGCAAGGTCTCCAGGCTGGAGAGAACATTCTCCATCATACACAGCACAATCCTTGCTGGTGATGGCTCAGTTACTTCACCTCCAGATGCTGCAGGTTCTGCAGCAGGGCATGGCTCAGCAGGGTGGCAATTGCCTTGTGCAGGCAACCCACTTGGGGCAGGTGAAGAGGCTGAGCCTGAGGCTGTGCTTGCAGGCAACCTTTCAGCTTCATTGGCCCTTGTCTTCAAGAGCTGATCAATGAACTGGACCACCTTGTTCTTGTACTGGTGGATGGTCATGTCATCGCCAGACAGCCATCCAGGATAGGGTAGATTTTCCCTCTCACACAGCCTCCTCACAGTTCTCCTCAATTGAGATCTGTATCCAGATCTGTCAAATTTGGGTTTCTCTTTCACATCGCCTTTCATCAGCAAATCCTGCAGATCAGCCAGACAACTGTCCAGGCTTTTGCCTTGTGCAGGCAACCCTGAAGGGGCAGTGGAAGAAGAGGAGTGCTTGCCCTCCTCCTCTTCTTCTTCTTCATCAATGGACTGCAATGGGTTTTTCTTCCTCCTCTTGAGGAGGAAGAGGGACCTCAAACCCATGCTCTAGGAACCAGTCCCAATCATCCTCATGGGCCAGCTCCCCATTCAAATTCACCTCAGCCCACCACCCTGTGGGCTCATGGCGCTTCCACAGCTTGCCCTGGTACCAGACAGGGCTGCTCCAAGGCCAGGCACTTACCACCATGGCACACACAAAAACCTAGGCCTTATGCAGGCCAGGCATTGCCCCAAACCTGCAAAAACCGAGAGTGAAAGAGAGCAAGAGCAGTCAGCTAGCTTGAGCCAAGCACTGCAGAAAAAACACCTGCCCCAACAAACCCTGCAAAACCAGGGAACCTATAGGATAGTTCTTGCCTTATGCAGGCAACACCAAAAACTCAAATGTTTCCAAAAGCACACTGTGACTTGCATGAAATGAAAAAGTTTCTGCCTTGTGCAGGCAACCTTCAGGCATAACTATTCTGAAACATAGATACATGACATGCCTTAGAAGCAAGCTTTTTGGCAATTAAAAAAAGCTTCAGCTCTTGGCCTTGCATGCAAGCAAACTCAGCTTATTGTTGTTTGCCTTGTGCAGGCAACCACAGGGGCAATGTTCTGTTGTTTGAAAGAGGCAGGAAAAGGCTTGAGCATACACATTAGCAGCTCCAAAATGAAGCTGCTGGCAACTTATAACATGTTGATTAGCAGCTTTGGAGCTGCTAAAGTAAAAACATCAGAAGCTCCAAAATGGAGCTGCCAGCTCCAAATTGGAGCTTCCCAATTTGAGCTTCCAAAATGGAGCTGCTATGATTCTCAGGGTGAGGACACTCCAAACATCAGCGATTCGAGCAGTCACCCGTTCCCGGGACATCGGACTGACGGCCCTCTTGGTGACTCTGACTTCCTGGGCGGACATCACGTACCCTCACGGTTTGGTAGCGGGACTACCAGCTGTGGGCACAGCCCCGCCCTACGGGGTCTTTCCCGAGCAGCCAATCCTCACCATGGAGGACGTGCTCGATGATTGGGAGACCCACAACTACAAGACCATCGCATCGCTCAAACCCGGCAGACATGATGCAGTGCTGCTCGAACAATCGCTGAGCGATGCCGCCCAAGGTTTCTGCTCTACACCGTTGACCCACACGCAGCTCCTGCGAGAACTGCGAGGCGAGCCATTCCGCCTGATCGCCAGATGTGTGATCGTGCAATCGTCGGGCAAGAAGCGGATCATTGACAATGGAGATACAGGCGGCCAGTCTGAGCGATCTTCGGATTGGAACAAATTGGTCTTGTGCTCGCCATTGCGGCCGGCGCAACATGTAGGGGCGGTAGCCTCGCTTCTGACGGACGACCAGTGGCAGACGCTGACGACTGACGACGCGTGGCTGTCAGGAGGCGAAGACTGGCCCAACGCCTACCGTCACTCCCCTATCAGTCGGGAGGAGAGCCGAGGCTGTATCGTCTGTTTTTGGCATGTCGAGCGGGAGGAGCCCGCCTTCCAGGTATACTCATCGCTCCTCTTCGGCCTTCCGCTCGCAGTGACGTCGTTCAATCGGTATTCCCGCTTCATCGAGGCCCTGGGGCGACGGCTTACCTACAGTCTGGTGTCGCTCTATTTTGATGATGCTCACATCACGGATCTTCAGTCAGGATTCGGCTCCAGCCAACAAGCTTTTTGCCAGTTGAACTCCCTCCTAGGCACCCCGTTCGCCGAGGAGAAGAAACAGTTGATGCAGCCGACCGGAACCTTTCTGGGCCTTGATCACGACTTCACAAATCTGGGCAGCGGCTTCGTAACGTTTTGGGCCCGAGATAGATTGATTCAGAAGACAGCTGCGATGCTTACCGAAGCTCAGGCACACAATAGTCTGTCCTCAGGCCAGGCGTCCAAGCTCTACGGCATGCTCAATTTTCTCGAGCAGGGCATGTACGGAAGGTTGGGTTGCGCAGGCTTGGCAGCCATCAAAGCACGTCAGACGGAACGTAACCGTGACCTCACCCCAGAGCTTCAGCGCAACTTTGACGTGATTCACTCCATTCTTCACCATCGACCCTGTCGCGAACTCCCCGTGAGGCCGTCCGAGTGTCTGCGGTTTGTTGTTGCTTCTGATGCGGCTTTGGAGGAGCCAAAGCAGGGCACAGGAGGCTTTTTAATCGTATGGCATGACCCGGTGGGACCGGTTCGGGAAGCCTTCATCGCCAACATTCCTCGGGAAGTTTACCAGCTGTGGGAGCCTGGCGATAGGCAGATTGCCCAGTTGGAGATGGTGATGATCATTTATGCCCTCACGTACCGGGCACAGGCCTTTCGGGGTCGCCGAGGCATCTGGCTGATCGATAACGTCGCTAGCCTCATGTGTCTGATCCGGGGTCGTTCCCAGTCACCCGATCTTGAGCGCATGTGCGGTTTGATTCACGTGATGTTGTACGCCTTGCGCACCTGGATGTATTGGGAATACATTCCTTCTAAGAGTAATTGGGCTGACGCCATTTCAAGATTAGGTTGGTCCGATCCGTGGTGGCGAACTAACGGATTCACCCCTTTTTCCGTCTCTTGCCCATTCTGCCTCTGGCACCTTCCACTGCCAGCAGTGATCCGAGTTATGGAATTTCTCTAAGTGCGTTGGGAGAATTTGAAGTGCATTGGGAGTGGTTTCCGGAGTGACCGGAAGGATACCACAAGGGTCTGATTGTGTCAGGCCTGCTGATGCAGGTAACCCAACGCAATTATCCTGCTGGACATGGCAGGTTGAAGACCATACTGGCAAGACGACTGAGAAAAAGGAGGTGTGTGCAGACTACCGTAGCTACGAGAGTCAACCTTGGACAGAAATGTAAGCATGTTTCAGGTCTGGCAGGCTTGGGTGAACATGTATTCATTACTGCCATAGGTTTGAACCAACGAATGTTTTGGCTCAAGTGACTTGGCCAAAATAGCGTTTGTTCTCTCTTTTTCCCACCCAGCCCACCCTGGTGTAAGGGCCCCCGGTGGGGTCACCTTTACCCTTGAAGGGCTAGCCGGCTAGCCTGGGGCTTGCGCAGGGATCTGCGATCTGGCACAATCTAGCGGAGTGACCGCTTTCAGACCACTTTTTAAGTACCCCAGGGGGGGGGAGTGGTTTCCGGAGTGACCGGAAGGATACCACAAGGGTCTGATTGTGTCAGGCCTGCTGATGCAGGTAACCCAACGCAATTATCCTGCTGGACATGGCAGGTTGAAGACCATACTGGCAAGACGACTGAGAAAAAGGAGGTGTGTGCAGACTACCGTAGCTACGAGAGTCAACCTTGGACAGAAATGAAAATGTCAATGGCACTGCTGCGCAGTGCGTATTCCTACATGCAAGCATTGATGTCTCTGCGTAAAATTCTGAAAACTATTTACTCGTTTTGGGATCGCTAGTGTTCATTTTTTCTCTACTCTTTCAGCGCTTCTTCATTGCCACCTTGCAAAGCTCGGTCAGCAGTTTGTTTGGCATGCACGGTCCAAGGAATCTGCGCCACATGTACAGGTTGTACTGCATCACCAACATACGGATTTCTGGATGTTACTTGTGGCCAATTCTTCTAGGAAACCTGTGGTTTGAAAGTTTTCCCACCCCACCCAATCCCACCCGAAGCGTAGTGCATAGAGTATGAAGTGTATTGCGCAATAGGTGTGCACTTAGAGGCGAACGTAAACATCCCACCCCGCACCCACCCTCAGGTAAGAGAAGCGAGGAGCGATGAGCGCGCGTGTCCCGAAAGACGGGCATTGTGTCACCAAAAGGCACAAAAACGTATAAGAAAGCAACACAGCGCGCTAAAGGTCGTGGTCCAATTACGATTTTTTGAGCCAGCGTAAATCAGATGTTTATGTGACACATATCAAAGGATGCAAGTCAAGTCTCGATTCAAGATCCATAGAACCACGCTAAGCAAGAGCCGGAATCAGCGAGACACAAGCAAAAGTCAAGCCATATAGTCAATGCTCCGCCAATAGCAGATCTAGATCAAGGGTCAAAAGAGAATAGTTGTACGCATTTATCAAACAGAAGCGGGCCTGTCTTTTGTGGGAGGTGTGGATGGGTTCAGATGGGCTCCTTTGTAATGCAAGGACCTTGAGCTCCAACGCATCCAGTTATTTGTTTGAAGGCATGTCAACTCGCCAGGATCAGGGAGCGGCTGGAAGAGGAGGATTTCGATCAAGTCCCTCAGTTGGCCACCTCCTTGCTGATTGAGCTCAAGCGCCCCAACATCATCGATCCCCTTCGAGCTTGGCCATTGAATTGACCACCATTGGCCAACCGAAACCCCTGACCCAGACTTGTTTATCTGAACTCTTCCGTTCACGTGTGTGTGTGTGTCCTTCATGCAGTTGTTTCGTGTGTTTTTGTTGCGCGTGCCCTTGTTGTCCTTTTGCGGGCATGTGAGAGCGTGTGTGTAACCTGTGGAGTCACAAGGTTCCTTTTGGATTGTTTCCTTTTTCAGCAGGGGGCACAGGCCCATCGTGGATACCTGTGCCAACGAAGCTGTTCCGCGATGGGGGAAGCGGAGATTGATCACCTCCGTGTACCTGCTTAGTTGTGATGTTCACAAGCTGTTACCCTCATCTTCTTGGCAGTCATGCATAGGGCTTTTCTTTGGACTCTGCGCGGATTCGTCGTCCCTGTCGGTTCGCGACCGTCGTTTTTGAACCTTGCTGCAACTTTCGTGACTTGAGCTTTGGGGTTGCACTTTGGACCTTTGGCCTCCTAACGGCTTTTGACCGCTGTGGTCACGTAAAGGCATAAGCCAGCTTAGGCTTAGAATTCAGTACTTCGTCAAGTCTTGGCAAATGACTTTGGCCTAGGCCACCTACGCTCGCTGCGAGCTGCTTTGTATCCGGACAGGGAGTTACGTTCGACTAACCCCCGTTCGACGGGTCCCCTTAGAGATCCTTAGAGTGATGATTCCTCCCCCACCTATCCCCGCTCCCGCCATACCACCATCTCCTGCTGGACTGGCGCAGACGGAGGGCATCTCCTTGGTTGCTCAAGCGGTCCTTCATCGGGAAATCCTTCATGTACATGGATTGTTGGACAACTCCGTCTACCCTTGACCGCCTACCAGACCTTTCGTGAGATTCACCGCTTCTCGTAGGTTCAATTTTCACCCAACCTCACCCTCGCCCGGAGCTTGATTGAAAAGGAACACCTCCCCTCGACCCCTGTTTCTAAGGGTTCCACCTTACAATTTCCATTGTTCACGCAGGGGGCACGGAGACTGATTTCCCATCCGTGCCAACGAAGCTACGGAAATCAGTTGGAAGAGAGCTGGGACGTGATACTTCTTCCCACAAACCATTTTCCCTCCGCCACTTTCAGCTGCTGCGCGTTTCGTGAACTGCAGACAAGCGAACAATTTGTTAAACATTTCAGTTGCGCTGACCTTTTCACCTTGCGTTTCCCTCACTTTCCTTCTCAACGTGGGAATTGAGTTAACAGCAAACCAATGTCAGAGTGTGAACCGCTCAGCCGTCCCATTTGGGTGCTGGGTGTGATCCCCCGCAAGGAGGTGCCGTTTTCATGCCGGAAATTGTGTTACTGAATCATCGTCTTTGTGAATCACCTTAACAGCCTTAGTCTCACTACTGAATTGTCGGAATCTAAAGCCGCCGGGCTCTCACGGATACCATAGCCGCCGGGCTAAAAAACGGAATTCAACCCACTGGAGGCAGGTCTCCCAAACCCCCCCCACCGAGTTCTACTCCCTACCTAATTAGGGTAACGCAGGGAAATGGTCCTCGACACACTTGTGTGTCGGTGCCTTTCCCTCTGTTGTCCCTTTTCTAGTCTACTCTCCCCGGGCGGTTTAAGACTAAAGTCCCGTAAGTAGTCAGTAATTCGTTTCTGCTAAGTAGTCAGTAACCCTAGAGTGCTAGGTAGTCATACACACACACACACACACGGACACACACATGCCACATACATCCCCTCCCTGCCCCCCCATTTCTTTCTTACGCTTTTTGTTGTTTCCTGGGCTTTCTCTCAGGCTTTTTAGGTTGTTCTTGAGGCGCGTTTCCCTACCCCAGTCAAGGGCTAAGTATTCATTTTTTCATTTCTCTACTCCTATCTTTCTCTCTTGCCCTCTTAGCGCTGCTCTTTCTGTGTTTCTTTCTTTTGTTTCTAAGGCTTTTTAGGTATCTATTCAGGCCTTCCACGCGAGCGCCAAGCGGCACCGTGTGTGCGTCAACCCCTGTTTCCAAGGGTTCCACCTTACAACTTCCATTAATCACGCAGGGGGCACGGAGACTGATTTCCCATCCGTGCCAACGAAGCTACGGAAATCAGTTGGAAGAGAGCTGGGACGCCGGCTCTTGTACCTGCCAAGGAACGGTTGACTCACGCTGTCCAATCTTTCTTTTTTGTTTGCATGGTGGTTCATGATGCTTCCCACAAACCATTTTCCCTCCGCCACTTTCAGCTGCTGCGCGTTTCGTGAACTGCAGACAAGCGAACAATTTGTTAAACATTTCAGTTGCGCTGACCTTTTCACCTCGTTTCCCTCACTTTCCTTCTCAACGCGGGAATTGAGTTAACAGCAAACCAATGTCAGAGTGTAACCTTTGGAGTCACAAGGTTCCTTTTGGATTGTTTCCTTTTTCAGCAGGGGGCACAGGCCCATCGTGGATACCCCTGTGCCAACGAAGCTGTTCCGCGATGGGGGAAGCGGAGATTGATCACCTCCGTGTGCCTGCTTAGTTGTGATGTTCACAAGCTGTTACCCTCATCTTCTTGGCAGTCATGCATAGGGCTTTTCTTTGGACTCTGCACGGGTTCGTCGTCCCTGTCGGCTCGCGACCGTCGTTTTTGAACCTTGCTGCAACTTTCGCGACTTGAGCTTTGGAGTTGCACTTTGGACCTCTGGCCTCCTAACCACTACAGATGCTCAGGCCTCCTCATACCTTACTTTTCAGGAATTTGGCTTCTTAGGCTGCCGTGTGGCGAGCGGCATTCACATCAGTGCGCATTTCTATAAGTGTGTGTGTGTGTGTCGGTCGCGCTCCCGTATTTGGGTTATGCCACGGTGAAAACTAACAAGCTGGACCTATACTTGCCGCAATGAAGCATGCTATGATTGAAGCGCATCACGCCACGTTGCACTGAGTCAGCCCTTCTCCTTGACCACCATCTCCTTGCCGGCCAAACCGGGCACCCAAGCAGCCCGCGGCTTTGACTCTGGTGGCGCCAGCGGTCCGGGCACTGGAGGCGAGAACGGCCGGACTCAAAGCATTCAGGGCACAGACAACACCAGGCGAAAAACATCTATTTGAGGAGACGCCAAGGGGCACGCCGCGCCGGCGCTTTTGCCTTAAATTCCAAGGGTCAAGGGGTAAGTGATGTTTGAGACCAAAGCGTGAGTGAGTATCGCCGTTACTTGTATAATCTTGTATATAATAGTAATATCAATTAATATCAAATAGTCAGAAGATATGCCAAGAAGTCTGGGTGACCCGGTGACCCCGGCTCTATGGGTTTTGTATTTTATGGGTTTGTCATTTTGCAATGTCCATTGTATACATTTACTGGAATCCTACGGCAGCCCATCCTTTGGCACCAAACACTCCCAAGGCGCCAACGTTGGAGGCAATGCAGCCATGCTTGTGGGCAGCAGTGCCTTGTTGGCTGGCTTCATGGCCTCCATGGCCACAGCGCCCTCTGGTCAACAGATGCTGGCCAACGCACGAAGCAACCTGGCTGGTGACCAGTAAGACTGGGGGCCTCCGTGGCGGCTGCGCGCAGTAGGCAAACACTAAAGAGATGAACACTATAAGTATAGCTTTGTTACAGTATTTTGAAGGAATGTCGTTTAGCTACCGCCATTATTGGCTCGCAAGCGCTTTGTTTGCAATTTTCAGACCGTTGGTAGTGGGTTGGGCACGTGTTCCGCTTTGATCCATCTTGCAGTGAGGCAGTGATGGATGCACACCCTACGCAAACATCATGGGCGGCGGTGGTTTTGGAGCTGATCAAATTTTTAATGCCTTGCAGGCTGGGAGTTCCACAAAGTTGTTGCTGGTTGTGCGGGGGCAAACGGAGAGTTTATGGAATGTTTGCAGGCTTCAACGGGATTCGGTTGAGACATTTTGATCTACATCCATCTCATCATTTGGGGGAACAAAAATCTATTGCTAGAAAACCTCACAAAGCAATTGTGTAACCCATGCTGAGGCGGGCGGAGGTTCGCAGGACTCCGGGCACTGGTGGGATGCAGCTCCCAGGCTGCAAGGACCAGCTGACTGTTTTGTTGACACATGTTTCTGGGTTGAGATGGTGCTGGATGGTGGGAATTGGTTGGATGACTTTGAAGGGGCGCAGCTTCTTCACACAGTCAGTTGTTTTTTTGAGGCCACAAGCCATGTGAAACGAATGAGCTCAAGCACAATCAATGAGCAGCACCTGGAAATCAAAAATGAGACGAACGTGGAGATTGAACAGGAGCAGAATCTGGTCCAACAAACTTTCATAGAGCAAAACATTATACTTGCAGGCAGCGAGCTTGACAACACCAAAGTGGATAGTATCCAGCCAAAGGATTTGCAAAATGCAAAAGGACCTAGCACAGGCGATGAGGAGGAGGAGGAAGAGAATGACGAGACAGAGGGCAAGGAAGAAGGCAAGGAGCAACAGGCTGCGCCTGAGGAGTCGGAGCAGAAGGAGGAAAAGCAAGACACCAGGAGTGAGGAGGAGGAGAAGGAGGGGGAGGAGCTAAAAGAAGATGAGGAGAAAGAAGACGAGGCAGTGCAAGAGCACGAGAGTGAGGAACAAGAGGAAGACGAGGCGCAGCAAGAGCACGAGAGTGAGGAGGAACAAGAGGAATCAGAGCAAGCGAACCAGAGTGAGGAGGAACAAGAGGATGAAGAGGAGCCGAAGGATCAGGAGGAACAAGGTGAGGATGCCGACGAACCAGAATCAGAAGGGGAAGATGACGACGAACCCGAGGAGGACGATGACGAACCCGAGGATGATGATGAAGAGGCGCGTGGACGACGCTTTTGTGATTTTTTGTGTTGAGTCTCCAGTTCAACAAAAATGTTCTATGTGACATGATGTGACTGTTCTTTCTTTGAGGCATTTTTCTTGGCAGTAGACTTGGGCGCTCGAAATCATCGCCCGTGCAGGACGACTAGGAGAGGAGATCTCCGAGGCTAACGTGAAATGTGTGAAGCGAGGCAAAGAATCTTGCAGACATTCGCCCCAGAAGTCAGATCTGCCAAGCAGTCTGTCGAACACATGGTGCAGAGTTGCCAGGTTGTGGATCAAAACCGGGTGTACACAAGATGAGGAAATAACCAAACACAATATGCTTACAACTGGTGGACGAGCTGATCATATTCAGCTTAATTGGAATGGCTAGGCCATGGTGTTGGAATGGCTAGAGTTGCCAGAGTTCATGGCATTTCAGCTGAGGTTTCATACAATGCTTTGGAACGCTTTTGATCCATAGCCCCGATGCACAGCACAGCCCCTGTTTGGGTCGATGTGCTTGGGCGTTTGCATTTGTTTGATGTGATCAGCCCTTTCTTATTGCAGGATTGCCATCCAAGCCACCCGAGAGCTGGAAAACCCGCGGGAGATATATAACTTGCAAACCAAACCAAGTTAAGTTTATCACAAAAACTAGGGAGGCCATCCCTAGCAAGTTGGAGGCCACTGCTAGTAGGTTGAACCAAATCATGAAGGCTCAGGCTTCCTTGAAGATGCATGAACCCTTCAGCTTCTTGCCGATAATTATATACTGAAGCTAGTATCACCTACTCTTACCCACCTAACCCCCCGAGCATATGTGACAAAACGAACTACAAAACGATACAAAAAAGATCAAAAAAAGCTGAAATCACAGTCGTACACTTTCTGCTTCGCCAGGTTGCTTTGCTTCAGATGCGCGTGCCACCATTGCCGCAGCTGTGGGCCGTGTTGGCCGCAGCGCCCAGAGGACTCAGGACTGGCCTGACGTGAGCGTTGGCATATTTGAGCCGTTGGAGCCAAGGCGTCTAGATGTGCGGCACTGGAAACGTTTGTACCGAAGTGTTTGGAGGCTGCTTAGACTTAGAGGCTTAGAAGTGCTGTGCAGATGAATCAGATGCTTCTTTGGAATCAGAATTGCCAGGATGAGTTTGAAGATAACAGCACCACATGTTGCCACATGAGCTTGCTGGGGCAGTCATTTTCTAGAATCGTTATTCCAAAGAGTTGGGTGCAATCTCTTCCATGCATGGCCTACTCCAGACAAGCAAGGAAAGCACATTCAAAGACAAAGACCAAGATCACCAAGACCAAGGGGACAGCAACGGCTCGGCACCTGGTGAACTTCATTCAGGATCCGAACGCTTTGGCATTTAGCGTTTGCGGCCTTTGCGGGTGCTGGAGTTCATGAGTCAGGCAGTGTACGATGCTGTTCAGGGTGGGAGCAATGCACAAGCTATCGCAAGCTGCTCAAGCCATTTCAGGAGCTGTGCCGTGTTCATCTTGGCATCGGCGCTCTAAGATCAAGGCGAGCATCAGGGCTGGACTTGACTGTTGGGCAGCCAGATGCCAACCCTCTATTTGAAAGATCTTCCAAGATTGGAAACGGACGATTGTGCGGCAGAGCTTGCTGGACATGTGACATGTGGTTTGTTGTGTAGTAAATGCCAAGGAGAGAGGGGCGGAGTCATTTGCTGACTGCCACAAATCACAGCTTTGGCCAATGTGGTTCATGTGGTGCGATCAAGCTTGAGGTCATCGCACCTTCCATCTTCCTGGCGGCCACATGTGATGAGTACAACAGACAAGCTCCAGCTTCCAGGGGTGCTTTGGAATGTATTAGGCGTGAAGTGCGTTTATCTCGAAGGAAGGGAAGGCTAGAATGGTTTCACAGAATGACATGTTCCAGCGGGAGCTGGAGCAGTACCGCCCAAGCTGGATCCCGTCCAAACTTGCACGGGCAGCCTTGGGCTGTGCAAGTGTTGCACAAATTGCTACTAGAGTTTTGCAGGAGGTATGCTAACTTAAGGTGGTCAGAAACATCAATACACAAGCCGCCTCACAGCCTACATGATTGATTTCAGCACAACCTTATGCGGCCATGCCTCCAGAGTGCTTCTCGCTGTGCCCCTTCCTGTCAATACATGTTTGCGACTCATATTGTGTCCCCACACATCCCCACACCATGTTTCTCGCCCCACGTTTGTGTCCCGACATGTCCCGACCTTCAAGCATTCCAACCATTGGCTGGTTTGGATTGTGTGGAGAATGTCCCACCCTGAAGCCGCTTGTGATGTTGACCATTGCCGTTTAACGGCTTGCTAGGTGCTGGGAGATGGAGTTGACATCGCCGGCTCTTATGCAAACAGCGGGCTGATGGCTGGCCTATATCAGGCGGCTTGTGCTGGAGAGGATGTTGCAGCAGATGCCCAACATCATCATAAGAATCCGCATCGCATAGGTATGTTCTTATCCCCTGATGAGTAAACACTACACATGTCAGACTTTCAC
>CAXAMN010022006.1:618761-658001 GCA_963970005.1 Durusdinium trenchii
GGAAATGCTTGAGCAACTGCCTGCCCCGTGGGTGGAAATGCTTGAGCTATCGGCTGCCCTGTGGGCGAACACGCTTGAGCAACAGGGGATGGAGCAGTCTGTGAATTTGGTGGCAAGGCATAAGGAGGAACATATCTCTGTTGCTGTGAGCTCAGTTCCACAGAAGATGTTGGCCGCGAACCGCTGCCGTGGCCCTGCAAGAAGCCACAAATTTGAGACCCAACTTGCCCCATGGCATCCAGAAACGGAGCCTTGGACCCTTGGGCTTGAGCCAACTTGTATCAAAGGGTCTGCACCTGTAGCACGAACACCAAGAGCTCTGCGTGCCTCCGTTGAAGCTTTTGAATCTCATCTATGAGTCGATGACATTTGCCGGGGATGCAGCCTAGTTTGATGAACTCACATTTCAAAGGCCTCTCGGACAAGGAGCGCCACGAGCTGGTCCTTGCTCGCCACTTTCATTAAGTGACCTCGATAATTGGCGGCTGCATGACCAAAGGCAACAGGTATAAGTCACAAAAGAGCCAACTTGCAAAGCAGGTCCGGTGGAAGGCTAGGAGGGGGTGGATCAAAATAAGGCCCTTTACTGCAATAGATCTGGTTTGGGCTGGCAGTGATCTTCCCAGCACAAACTGTTCGCAGGTCTTCTATTTTGAGCCACACCCGCGTCTATGATCACCCAAGCTTTCCCGTGGTAGGGCACGGGCCACTGATGAACACGGCCCAGCTTTTCTTAGGCGGTGCTTCTAGAGGGAGGGTCTGAATTTGAGCCTCCGAAGGGATCGCTTGTTCAGGATCAACAGGGAATATCACCGAGTGCGCCTCCTCACCGACATCAAGCAACCATAACTCGGGACATGGCATTTGCACCTGCCACAATGGGAACATGAATGCACAACTCACCACATCAATTCACAAAGTATAGATAAGTATACAAATTTCTTTAATTATAGACTAGAGCTGACCACTCGACAAGGCGTCCAGAAAACAACATCCACTGCGGACCCTGCGCTGTTCGTTCATCCCAAACTTGCTACCTATCATTCTCATTCACTACTCCTCTGCTGATCCCTTCGGCCAAATGACCTCCAAGAGCTCGCAAGCTCTCCGCATGGCTGCCCTTCCCGCACTCGGTGGCTTATGAGCTATGCTCTGCAAGCGCAGTGACAGGGGTGTCAACAAAACAGCCTGGCAATGAGGATAGGCTTCAACTCACAATCGATGAACCATGATAACTATGCTTGGTTGCTGAGAACAGGTCTCGCATGTGCAAACCATCAACAACATGATCCCATTTGTATATCAAGTCGATATTAAGTCGTTCAGTGCAACACAGCTTCTCCCAAACGTGCCAGCCAGCACAGTGGCAGTCTGCAGCGTGATGCGTGCCTCAAACAGCTCCAAAATGCAAAGTCAGAACAAACACATCATGTGCTTCCCAAGCAGCAATCGATCATGTTGCCAACTGATGCAAAGCAAACTCGTGGACCAGCACGCAACATCATTGAATTATATATAATTATATATTGACCATAACAATAACAAGTCCAGGACCTATTCTCCTACCTTTTGTTGCACCAATCCCCGCCCGTATTGATGACATGGACGTCGCTGCTCAGGGCCCCAAACAGGGACAGCCAAAGTGTTCAAGCCGCGCAGGACTTGCCCTCCGACCACCTGCAACAAAGCCGGCAACATGTGCTCTGCTAGGCACTGCCACTAGATTCCACTGAAGCCTTAGCCCACGCTGCCAGGCTTTCTGGACTCAGCGGTTCCTGACCAATCACACCGGCCACCGGCATCATTTTCCAACACTGCTATCAACCCCTCCGTCCTTCACCAATTGTGTTGTAGCAGTAGCTAGCTCATCCTTTGCCCCAACCACGTGCCCTTTGGCGGTCTCCTCGGCATGCATACAATATAATTTAGTAGTATTTCTGAAGTCATGCCTTTCTTGGAGCCCTAAGTTGACGTGACTCAGCACACACTGAACGCTGATCACATCTGATCACGCTGAGGCCAGGGGACAATATGTGTAGCTGGAGCGAAGCTCGGGCTTTCAAACCAGTGCCAAGCCTCGGATGAAAGTAGGAGACTGGCAGGGTGTTCTATGTAGCCTTGCAGCTTCACATAGCTTTGAGATTCGTGCCGCCAAGGCCACTAACAAAGAACTTAAGCATAGGCGCTTGGCCATGGCAGTTTCAAGATTGGTGAACAGTGCTTGGTGTTTCTAGGCTGCTAGACCAATTGGCTACCAGGTACAAACAACGAGTTCCTGACTACTTCCGTGGCCACTTGGCAAAACGTAATCAAAGTATTTGGCCGTGTACCCCCCTCTAGCGTGGACATGTGAGCTTCAAGTGCTGCGGAGGAACCACAACACGATTCTCTGCAGGTTCAGCTGCTCACAGGTAAAGCAGCAAGGCAAAAACATGCAAAAACGTATTCGTATCAAGGCCGGCTAGCTGCCGGAAGGTGACCAACATATACCAACATTCTTCTAGAAGCCATCTGTGCTGCTCAACGCTCCAGAAAGGGCCAGGATCAATTACTGCCCAAGCATCGTTCGCAAAATACTCCCTGCGTTCTTTCCCCAAAAAATTGCGGCACGAAATCATTCCACGGCACATTTGTGCGCGGAAAGAGCCATCATAGAACTAAGCATCCATGTAAGTGGTGGCAGCATGTTTGACACGACAGGAGAATGCCTTTCCAGTGAGAAGTCCGTGTAACAATGTTTGTTGGAAGGTGCAGAATTAAAGGGGGCCGTCTCCTGAAACAATGCAAGTGCGTTTGCACGGCACCTGTCTTTCATGCGAATTACTGAGCATCTAAACTGCTTGATGTGCCTTGGTGCCAAGCTGGCCGACCCCTAGGGCAATGACTCATGACCTCTTTCTTCAGTCCTGACAGAATTGAACATATCAAACCAAGAAATTGCGGCTACTGCTTGGGCCGAGCACATTGCAGGGACTTGCAAGCGCTTCTTATAATTTGATGATGGCATGATTCATTGGGATTTCAACTTTTCAACTCAGCAGCTATCACCAGTGTGGGCAAACGACACCGAACACATTCCAACGGTCTGATCGCCCGCCTTCACCGTACCCGTCAGGATGAACTCTTCCTGCCGCAGCTTGTCACATGCGAAACAAACCGAGCCTGGTTGCTCAGCCAATTGCGGAAACCAGCCCCTCCAGAGATAAAATGTGAAATTCTATTGCTAAGAAAGTGTGCGTGTGTGTACTAGGAACCTCCCCTAGGGCCTATATATTCAATTGAGGCCATTCATAAAAACAAACAATATATCCATTATTCAGCATCAGAAGCGATCAAAAGGAGGAACCAATTGGAATTGCAGTTTGAACTCTTTGGGCAGCTTCCCTGCACCGATGAGAAGCAAGCCGAGGTCATCCCAACATGTGCGGCCCAACCCGCTCCAGCTTCTTGCGAATGGCTTCTAAGCGCTCAGTTGACCAAGACATACGCCTGTTCTTGTCCTGGCTTGGCCATCTCCAGTCCCAATGCTAGGCTGGATTCGGATAGGCGTTGCAGGAATTGTAAAATAGAAAAACCGGATTAAATCGGTGTATCATTCAACTCACTTGACACAAACACACACACACTTAGATCAGGGCTCACAAGAGCTAAGTCAATTATGATCTCCCAGTGACGCTAGCCCTTTTTGCTTACTGCACATTAGACCCTGGCTGGTGAACCGCAAGGTGAAGGAGTCCGCTTCAACAGTATTGTTTTAGCATGGGTGAGACGGAGGAAACTCATTAGCCCATTATGGTGTGTTAAAAGTGCCGGTGCACAAGAAGGTGTCCCTTCTCGCTTCACCAGTTGTGAGTCCGTCTTCGTTGGTCCAGGGCCAACTCACAACTGCCTAGACCCCCTGCTGCTGTACTGGGTTGCAAGCATTGAGTTATGAAATCCTCAGTGTGTCCGAATCCTTGGAGACAATTGTTGACACACACAAAAGGCGGTCTTTCGGGGAAGGTGGGGGGAAGCAGGGGTGCGGGGGTCGCGCGTGCGTTGACTCAACGAGCCTGAAAAAGGCAAGGAAGGAAAGGTGCAGGGGTGCGGGAGGGCTTGGGTGCGCATTGATTGAAACGAGCCGAAAAGCAAACCTAACAAGCCTGAAGGAAAGACCAAACAAAAGAGAAAGGCAAGGAAAGGGGGGTGGGGTGGGGTGGCTGGCTCAGGCCCGAAGGAATTTGGTCAGAAAGCCGGAATCGGCGCACCCTTGACTAAAAGTTTGCCTGAAAGCTAAAAAACTTCTAACAACGAACGAAAACCTGAAGAAGAGGAAAGAAACCTGGAAAGAAGGAAAGCAAGACCGTGCGTGAAATACTATGTGAAACGTACGAGTGAATACTTAGCGCTTGACTAAAAATTAACCTTAGACCTAAAAGCATCTACAAACGAAGGAAAACTCAGAAAACGAAGAGCAACAGCGGGAGATAAAGAACCAAGAAAGTGACTCCTTAGCGGAATGTCCCAAAGCCTATGAATACCTAGCAACGTGGCACGGATTTTCTGTGAAAGAAATCTCAGTGAGCCCTGCGGCATAAGTTCAGCATTTTAGATAATCACCGTTGAGCCAGTAGAGTTCGAGCACGACGAAAAGCCAATGAAGGATCCCCCTTTATGGGTATGCGCAAGGAAGTGCCCCTCGATGGGGATCACACCACAGACCTCAGTGGGACCCTGTGGCGAGACACAGTTCGATCAGGGCTCGCAAGAGCTAAATCAGTTACAATCTCCCAGTGAAGCTAGCCCTTTACGGTTACTGCAGGTTGGACCTGGGACGGAGGAAACTCATTAGCCCTTTATGGTGTGTTAAAAGTGCAGCAGGTGCACAAGAAGGCGTCCCTTCTCGCTTCACCAGTTGTGAGCCCGTCTTCGTTGGTCCAGGGCCAACTCACAACTGCCTGGACCCCCCACTGCACAAGGAGTTGCAAGAATTGAATTATGAAATCCTCAGTGTGTCCGAATCCTTGGAGACAGACAGGTGTTGACACACTTGTCACAGGGTTTGCAGTTATCGTTTTCCAAAGCGATATGGATAATGGTGGCAGACTCCGCGATCAACAGAATGATTGAACAGTGGCGGTTTCCCTTGACTGCGAGAGCGCTCAGCGGTAACGCGGCGGCAAATCAGCGATGGAAAACGGTTTTGGGATCTATCATGATAGGGTGATGTCACAGTGCAGGTACACACAGTTGATCAGACTGTGCGTCCACCGGTCCACCGAACAAGCATAGCTGCATAGCTTTGTTAGCCAGCGTTTGCTTGTCGGCCGCTGGCCCCCTGCATTCTTGAATTCGCGCGCGCAAAAGAGAACCCTTTGGAACAAGGGGAGGCGCACACAGACAGCCGCTTTTCCGGCGCGTGCGATTAAGAGTCGTGACTGTTGCATCCAGCAAAACGGCTGCTTGTTAGGTTTTGTCAGCATTGTTCTTTATTGCCCCATCGAACCGGAGTAACAGCGGTCAGACTGACATGTTCCCGAATCGAAGGACGGGCGGTCAATGAAAGGCCCAGGTACCCCTGCACGCAGTTGAAAATCATAGTGCTGGGAGGATGCTGTGGTGGTCGGTGGGGAGGTTGTGTAAGCGCAAAGCGGCTCGGCAGCACGGCGGCGCAGCGGAGGTAAACGGCAAATGATGGTGTCAAAACACCTGAATAGCCACCTAAAAAGCCTTAGAAAAAGAAGAAAGAAAGACAGAAAGAGCAAAATGAAAAGGGCAAGAGAGAAAGATAGGTGTAGTGCCGCGCAACATCTGTCGAGCAAAAGTGCTGAATGAACTGCAAATTAAGGGGTCAGACGCCTGTACCCCCTGCATTCTTGAATTCGCGCGCGATCAGTATTGTTCTTTGTTGCCCCATCGAACCGGAGTAACAGCCGCGGCGGCAGCTGCGGTGGAGGGGTAGGTGTACATGTGGATGGTGTGGATACGGAAGCGAGGCCCGAAAGGGCCAGGCGTGCAGGTCTGCCGCACGAGCGGCAAATTACGGATCAGAACCTGAGTAGGTACCTAAAAAGCCTTAAAACAGAAAGAGCCAAACGAAAAGGGCAAGAGAGAAAGATAGGTGTAGCGAAATTAGTGACTACTTAGCAATTGACTACTTAGCCCTTGACTAAAAAAACACAGGGGCAGGGAAACGAGCCTCAAGAACCACCTAACAAGCCTGAAAGAACACCTAGAAAACGAAGAATGCGCAAGAGAGAAAAGGGGGGAGAGGAAGGGGGTGTATGTCCATGTGTTTGTGTACATGTGTATGCTTACCGTAAGCCCGGCGGCATAGAATCCGTAGCTCGGCAGCTTTGCGATCAGAAGATTCACGGGTGAGACACGAGCCAGTAACCCGACCCACGGGTGCAAGTCAGCTAAATCGATATGTGACTCACAATGACTTCAGCGCTTCTCTTGCGTGAGGATCACACTGTGTACCCACTGGGGGGGCACAGCGACACACAGGGCTTGCAGTTATCATACTCCGCAGGCAGAGTCCGCGGTCAACAGAATGTTTGAACAGTGGCGGTTTCCCTTGACTGCGAGAGCGCTCAGCTGTAACGCGGCGGCAAATCAGCGATGGAGACAGGTTTTGGGATCTATCATGAAAGCACCCATGGAATCAAAAAACAGCGAGAAGAGTAGGGTGATGTCACAGCGCAGGTACACACAGTTCATCAGACTGTGCATCCACCGAACAAGCATAGCTTTGTTCGCCAGCGTTTGCTTGTCGGCCGCTGGCCCCCTGCATTCTAGAATTCGCGCATGCAAAAGAGAACCCTTTGGAACAGGGGAGGCACACACACAAACACTTGCGCAATTTTGCGCCTTGGCCTTTTTCTTTTTGCCTTCTCCAGTCATGGTCTCCCTCAATGCCTCCACCTTTGGAAATCACATTCCAGTGAGGCGAGGTCAAAGTCGTATTGTGCTGGGTAGGTTCTGGTGGTCCTCTGAGGTCAGCGCACAACCTTGCAAATCCTTCCGTGCTCGGGCGGAGTCATGGAGTGCCTGCAAAGATGCATGGAACATGCCAAGCAGCGGAGGAATCGTGTGTTTTTTTTGCGCTATGAAAAGGATCCTTGACTAAAAGTCCCAGCTTGTCTTCATAATCAAACGGGCATTGGCAACAAACAGTGCCTGAGACCCTCGGATTTGAGCCAAGAGTTCTGATGGATGTGCACACGTGTATACAACTACAGTATACTGTACTACAGTCTACAGTGGTCATCAGTCTGGATTCCTGAACGTCCCCGTGCCTGCTGGATACGCTTTCCTCGATTCTCCACGTCCTCCACCATCTCTCGTCTATAGCGGTAGAGGCCCTCCCGATCTATATCTGTTTGCACATGGCGCACCTGACAGGATTGAAGTCCAGAAGGTCTATTGCCGACAAATGTCATCAAATGTTTATGTCCCGTCAATTTCAATCAAATCATATCCAAAAAGAAGATGAGTTGTTGGACTATCATCTAAAAAAATGGTAAACCTTTGCACCCGGTTTTTGATTCACTTCAGCCTTCTCGCAAAGCACTTGAAGCAAGGATTGATGATAGAAACGATAGTGAAGCTTCATTGAACTCAAAAAACGATGGGCCGACAGAGTTCGTGTCAACCTTCGGCTCCCGAGATTCCCGGCGGTTCGCTTCAGCCCACTTTTCGACTTATGAACCTGCAGCGTCCGCAGCTTCAAAACGCATGCATGGCCGTCGCAGTATGAGGTCTGGGTAGCTGGCACCCTGCTGAATCATCAGCCGTAAACGGTCTCTGTCCAAGCTCAGCTCCATCTCAAGGTCTCTGATAGATTTCCTGGCAGTCCTTGGATAGTCCCGCCGTTTCCATTTCGATATGCATGCGGAACTGCAGGATACTGCAGGAGGGAACATGACACAATGACACTTAGCTGACTTGCTCAGGTTGTATCTCCACCAAATTCTCATGAATACGCCTTCCAAGCATCGCTGCATCACTTGGTCGCCATGAGCGATTTGGGGCTGAACTGAAGACTTGATCCTTACACGAAGCAGTGGGTCCCTTTGCAGCGAAGGACACACTGCTGAATCGTACGACGCTCATACGAATCCAGCGCGAAACAAGTCACTGTCTTCCGGCACCATCTTCCTGGGCATTGTTCTTTCAGGCTCTTTCAAACACTTAAACTTATTACTAAATTCACATGTTTTGACTTACAAAGCTTGACCAGAACAAGCACAAATAACGTCTGGAGGGCTAGTGTCTCCACAGCTGCATTGTGTCCATTGCTGTGTCCGGAAGGGCTTGGGTCATAGCCACCACATGAGTTGCCTGATGCGCCCGGCTCTGCGCACACGTGGTGCATCCAGCAAACAACACATTGCACTTGAGGCCAAGGCCCATCCATTTTTTGCAAGGGGAACAATTATGAACAAAACACAAGACCCTGCCTAAAAAGAGAAACCTGACATAAACCACAAACCCAAATGCAAAACACTAACATGTCAGGCGCCGGAACAACCGAATCCGGGGAAACTCGTGGTGACAGAAATAGTAGTACGGCAAAAGTCCTGGAAAGCACACCACTCTTGCGCGACACTCACGGGGGCACTCTTCAGAAACACTTTGATGTGACATGGTGCGACACTTTGGAGGACGCTCGTGCACAACATTCTTGCAGGACACCCTTGTGGCACACGGCTGCAGAAACAACATGTGTAGGACGCTCTGATGCGGCCTATGAGACACTTTTCCAGGACACAGTCGAGTTGCACTCTCGTAGGAGACTTTAGCTTGAAGCTCTTGTGCAACACTCTTCTGGGACACTCTTCCCTAGCGGCCCTAGCGTGACTCTGGTGAGACACTCTTACGTGACGCTCTCACACCACATTTTGGAGTTCATCCAAAGCTGAGCACACCCTCAGTCCGAGTTTTTACACATGACACAGGCATTCAATTGGCAGGATCGAAGGGCCATCATCTGCAAATCCCAACGGCACGCTACAGGCGCACACCACCCGGGAAACCCAATGCCAATTGAGCCACGACGCAAACTGCAAACCTCATAAAACGCTGCACCCCGCGCACCATCAAAACTCATGATTCAATGGCGGTCAAACCAATCAGACACCTGGTCCATCCATCCAAAACCGAACCACCTCCAAATCCTTCCCTTGATGGGGACGCCACAAAGGTCTGAATGCTCGTTTGTGGACGGTTGCTGCGAACGTTGAGGCGATGTTGAGCGAGCACAGCATCAAGCCCCAACCTCCAGAGACAAGCGAGAATCCTTTGCTAGGCCTGTGGGGAAAAGCAATATTTCATCGATTACATTTATATACATATATATTTATATATTTCTTAATTATTACTGTAGTTACAGGAAAACGACCTAGAAGCGCCACCTAGTCGCACCTTGTTTTCCTTGAGCCAAAGTCGTACGAGTGAGACGTAAATGTCATTATACTAGCGTGAAACTACACCCCCCGCTGAACGAAAATGGGGAGGAGTGAAGACTATGTACAGTGAATTGGGACCTACGAAGGCAGCCGGTCCCCCGGTACGTGCGATTCGGACGAGACCGGTTCCTGCCTTTGAGATGTAGAGGATAATTGACCTCAAGGGCAGAGAAATCACTGACAGGTTCATGCTAGTGTTCACTCGTACTGCAAAGCTATACATGTATTGAGTCATCTCATGAAGAAACAGCACGATCTTTTGACGCATCAAGCGGTAAGTGCACGATTGGCCTTTGAGAAAGCAGAAGCATCACCGGTCGGCACACGCTCCCGCGTGGCGAATCAGCACTACAAAAGTATGTGCGTCTCTTGGACTTGCAATGTTACAGGTACTTCGACCTTCAACATACGAATTATACCTTGCTGGTGCTAAAGCGAAGTTCGGCATCCGGTTCCCGGGTGCATCACAGAAGCGATCATCAACGGCAACCGCTCCCGCGGTGCGATGGAGGAAGAACAACCTCACATTTGAGAGCCATGCTGCCTATTGGATGTTTCCTTTTTGTCTGGTTTTCGATTTTGAATCCAAAGGCAACGACTCCCGTCGTGCGGATGTTTCTACCAGTTGCGAGGGCTCCACCAATCACGGTTCCAGCGATCATCACGCTGCCATTGGCTTGAGCGATCTTGCCACCACCCTTGGCTCCAGTCCCGGTCGCGATTCCACGATGAAGACGCGGATGACCATTGAGTCTGGCGCCAATCTTCATGAGCACGTGCTTGATCCTGTGAAGCCCTCGCAAGGGCTTTGGCTGATGCGGAGTCTGCTTTCGCTCGAGGAACTATCATGGTCCTGGTCTCTTTGCCAAGTTGCAAGTCGACATTCGGAATGAAGGCTATGTCCTCAGCGATAAAGTCGAGCAGAAGCTGAAGAAGCTCATCTGGATCCTTCTCATCGGTCTTCCACTCAGAGTGGAATCCCAATATCGGTGGACGCTTTGTGTTCTGGGCATAGCTTGCTGCAAAGACCTCAGGTCGGTAGAGTCTGTTTTTCCAATACACCAGGAAATCTTTGCTCATGTCTGCCTCTCCCACCTTCTCAGGATCGTTGATGTAGATCAGCTTTCCAGCATAGCGATGGCCGACCCCCTGCATGATCATCTGATGTGTTCTTGGGGGGTCCGGAATGACCGCATTTGGTAATTTCTCCAAGAAGCTGATGCAGAGCGGTGAAAGATCTTGAGCTGCGCAGTTGAAGGCGTACAGAGGATCTGTAAATTGTCTCTGCGAAATGGTCATGCCCATCTTGTCTGCTTTGTTCACATGGCTCCGAGCATTGGTCTTCAGGATGTTGATGCCTGATCGATTTGCTCTAGGATCGTGGCCATGCGTCCCCGCAGGCGTGTTGCGAATGCCGGTTCCTTGTAGCCGATCTTCCTGGACCATATCGAGTGAGAGTTCGACGCCCATCTCAGAGGCGATCTCTTCCATTCGAATGACCTGGGCGGCCTTGCAAAGATCCGATGCGGTGTTCAAGAAAGTACCGCACTTGCCGCAACTCATCGTGCCGAAAGTGAAATGGAGTTCACAAGTAGGGCAGTGCCCTTCAGGCATTTGAATTCCTTCCACTACAAGCCATTGCGTCTTGCCATAACCCTCTTTCGTTGGATCACAGGCTCTGAAGTCGAATCTGGGCCGGTTGTAGTTCGGCAGCATCTCCGTGGGGCTAATGCTATTGCGATTCGCCCGGAAATTTGGCCGCCGGGTCTCGACATACAAGTAGCACGTATTCGACATGTCATACACAAACATGACATAGCGGCAGGAGATCCAGTCAGGGCAAAGAATTGTGCCGGCCGTCGTTTCCACGAGGCGATGTCCATGTACTGCCATCATATGCAAATCGAGAGCTATGCACACTGGCCGAGTGGATGCCATTGCTGCATAGTCTGTCGTGCTGATGCTCCATGGGTCCTCTTTTGTCAGAAACGAATACATGTCACCGGTACGGTTGCCACCTGGAATCAAACCCATGTTGATGATATCCTGGATCGATGCATGGTGCGTATAGTGGTAGAGGATCGTCGGCTGAATGTCCTCGACACGTCCATGGGCATTGACTGGCATACGAGGGAATTTGCCGCTGTTGTATTCGGCCACGCCATACTCCGGATCCAGCACGATGAAGCGCTCGTGCTCTGACAGCGCTTCTTCCACGTTCTGGTAAGACCAGTCGTTGTGATGCTGAATGGCTTTGAGTCGCATTGGCGTGTACGGCCTCTTTCCCCCGACCAAAGTCCCCTTTGGCGCCACCTTGATCTCCATCATGAAACGATGGTTGCTCGTAAGGACAACCAGCATGTCATCGATGGTCAGCGACTGTCTGTACTTCTTCTTGATGTACATGTGTAGACATGGCTGAACTCCATCCAAAGTCCCTTCTGTAAAGCCGGCGGTGGGACACGGTTCCGTTTGTTCGTGTGCTCCCACCCTCGCAGCAGACCAGAGATTCGGCGTGATAGCCATACTTGGTCGGAGCTGAGGTGGTCCAGTCTGGAGGCTCCGGGCACTTCCCTGGACTGTAGTGCCACCACCTGGTTCTCTGATAGAGGTGATGTGGCACCTTTCGGCATAGGTGGAGCCTTCGGCGGAGCCTTGGGCATCGCCTTTGCCTTGACTGCAGGTTTCTCCGTGGCAGGAGTGGTTGAATCGGCCACGGCTCCCGCCGGGCGTTCTGTTGGCTTTGGCTGAGGCTTCGGTGCCGGTTTCTCAACAGCAGCGGCCTCGGCTCCCGCCGGGCGTACGTCCGACGATGATGATGCAGTCTCTTCTGAGGACTTCTTGGATGCTTTGGGCTTGGGCTCCTGCGGTTGTTCTTCACCAGTTCGTTTGGCTGGTGGCACCTCAGCAGTGCGAATCTTGGTTCCCTTCTTGTCTTTCACACCTGATTCAGCTCCCCCCTGAAATTCAGTGACTTGCTTGAACTTTCGGAGGGCCTCACCTTCGAGAGCTGGGATCGAATCCTCATCAGTGTAGATGCGGACGATGTCAGGCTCTTCTGGATTGAGGCGTAGCTGATACAAAACTCCTTGCACCTTGAAGCCTTCATCACGCATTGAGTCAGGCAAGTGCGTGAGGATTGGTGTGTCAAACAGGATCTCGTCATCGGGGTCTTCATCGTCACCCGGTTGATCGACATTCTCATGTCCTTGACGTTCTGCAACAGCAATGTGTGGCTGCAGCAACTCCAAGATTTGCTCTTCATCATCCAAAGGATCATTCATCACCAGCAGCTCATCTTCCTCAGTGAGCACTGGCGGCCCGAACTCTTTGTCACCGTCAGCCGGAACGGGCGCATTCGCAGTGACAAACTCCATACCAGCTGCAGAGGCAGGAGCCTGATTGTTCTGATCGCGGCCGTCCGTCCCCGGAGGCGTGGTAGTGGGTGGTTCAAAGACTTCATCGATCTCGATGACCTTCGGCTCATCCACTTCCATCTTGTCATCCTCCTTGGGATTGGGCGCTCCCGAAGGTGCACCCCAATCGGCTGCAGTCGGAATCAACCATTGGCCCGCGGTCCCCCGCTGCTGATACGCCCTCACATTGAAAGGTAGCTTTCGGGCGGCTTCGATCTCTTCCTGGGCGGCGTCCTCCCACTCACCCCAGTCATCAAGGATCGCAATTTCCTCAAACTCTGTCAGCGCGACCTTTTTGCCAGTGCCAGTGATGGCGTGCAGGCGGATTTCACCTGGGTACGGTTCATACCAATCACCAATGCACAGGTAGCCTTCATCGAACCGCTTGTTCCACACCCGCTCACGCATCAAAGCCTTGCGTGTCTTGTTGCCTCTCTGCTTCGCGAACAGGTTCGCGTCTCTCCTGAGAATGTCCACACCGGCCAAAACCCAGTAGTAATAGGCGAACAGGGCAACAGAAGCGTAGTATCGGACAAACAGATCCCGGTTGGCGTCTGTATTCAGGCAATGGAAGCTGTCGTACCTGGTACATGAGCGCACGAGCGTTGTGCCGGCCACAGTGATCACGCCCATCTTCTTGAAGGCCTCGGAAACAAGGACCATTTGGCGGGTGAAGTCCTCCGGCAAGCCATAGGACTGCCCATCGCAGTAGCAGATGACAATCAGAGCCGCTACATCCTTGCGTTGCCTTAGATCGGCGAGACGCCGCATCTGTTGGGTGTGACTCTCGGCCAGCTCAGCCTGCCACGCGTACGCGGCTTGCTGCTTTGCCGGATTCCTGTGAAGGACTTGGGTGTCTACCCATGGATTGCCTACGTACCCATAGTTTCCGTAGACATCGTTGCCAGCGTAGCTGACAACCACCACAGCTGGGGCAACACCTCCCGGTGTGCGTCGTGCTTTGTTGTCCAGGCACGCTTCGATTCCGTCGGTGATATCTTTCAGTCCCTTGCCCCAATGCATGGAGTATTGGGCTGATCCTGCCTTCTCGGTCAACAGGTCCATTCGCCTGGCCTTCAGGAACTCGCCGACATTCCTCTTGGTGCGCTTGACCGTTCCGTCGGCATACAGACCTTCGTCCACAAGTGCCATGGAACTGTCTTCTGCAAAGATGAAGTCGACCACGGGTTCCCCCGGGCATGGAAGCTGTGTCATGAACCTCGGAGGATTACACTCCAAAATTTCACGATGAGTCTCATCGATCCTCCCCAGGACGTTGCAACACGTATCATAGGGGTTTCCGTCACAAGTTGCATCGAGATGGGAACGACCATCATGCATGGATTCGCAAATGTGACCAAGAACAGAAGTGCGACGAAGAAGGTTCTTCCAGCACTCATCATTCCCTGCCTGAGTCGGCTGGGACTGCGGATCGATGTACATACCTGGGTGGTTCAAAAAGAACTCAATGGCATCCGTCTCAGTGGCACGAGATGCGCTCATCGTTTCAAGAAGGCAAAGCGGGATCGAAAGCTACAGATACGACTTACCGTCCCCGGTCGCGAGCTTGAGTTAATTGGCCACGGACACGCCGAAAGCTCTGTGAATCATGTCGGTCATGCGGAATGTATAACTCTCCGTACGCTTCAATGACTCACCTCTGCCTTCAGCATGCTCATGGTTCCCGTCACACTGCAAAGACTCAAACGACTCGATTAGGCTGGGTAAATTTGTGCAAATCTTCCATGGCTTGCGAATGGATACACCGTGGACATCAACAACACCAACCATACATCCATCAAATGTCACCTGCTCCATCGCGTGGCGTTGACAGAAAGCTACCACGTGATCAAGTTTCCAGTACACACAGCCCTTGGGCCATTCAATAGCGATGTACGGACTTGCTGAGCGCAAAGAGTTATAACGAGATCCACCAGAGCGTTCCAGAGTTTCCTGAATTCCTTTTGGTGTTCCTCTACTTTGTTGGCAGCTGATGGGATGGTTTTGTTGACGTGTATCCAAGGCGTTCCACCCGTACAAGGCAAACTTGCCCACACAAGTAACCTGCGGCCTTTTGGAAGAGAACGTAGTTCATTCAAAACTTGTCTGACGATCAACTTACGGGTTTGTGGATCTAAGACATCATCATCTTTAGTTACACGAATCACCTTACAGCCATGTGCTGCTTTACGCGTGACTTCACCGAGCTTCGATTCCGGACTGCAACACACTTCAAGCAAAACTCTGGTGTGAGACTCGGGCGTCGCTGCGGCCACGGGTCCCCCCGGGTGAAGTGCATCGGGCGTCTTCTGACCTGGAGGTTTGATGGACGCACGGTGCAACCCCAAAAGCTTGAGCAGTTGGCTCCATTTCTCTGAGCTCGTGAAAGGTTTGGTGAAGATGTCAGCTGCTTGAAGCATCGAGGGTACATAAACAAGGGTGAAGTGTTTTCGTTGGAATTGCTCAGCTAACCATGCTAAGTTCAGGCGTTGGGTCTTATCGGCATGACGGAAAGCAGGCGACCTCCCAGATTCAAGGATACGAATTGTTGCCTGATTATCTTCCAAGAATACCATTTCGAAAGTTCCCTTTCCAATAAGGTAAATGTCCATGGAACCTTCACGACCCTGACCAACGTAACATGAATCAGTGAGTGCATTCCTAATTTCACGGGACTCAACACCGTAGTCGATTTCGTTTGGACCAGGTATCCTAAAGATCGTCATCCCCGTCCATTCACTCTTCATAACCCTCTGCCCCTCTCTGCTGGACCAGTCCCAGCTCACGTCAGCATCAAAGGATCCATCCTTGAATTGTGCGATCGTGATTCTTTGAGCGGACAGGAATTTGATCGACTGGGCAGTCATCACAATCTCTTGGGTCAAAAAGGTGATTTCTGGGTTCAACATGGCGTCTAATGACCTGATCTCTCAAAGGTTCGAACTCCCAAGCATCTTTCTTTGCATTTCGGGCGCGTGTCCCCACGGCCGAGCTCTGTGCGTTGGCGTTTGTAACTCCCCCCGCGTTCCGGATGACTTGCCAGAGGCAGGAGGAAGGAAGACCAACTGTTCGAATGGACAGATTAGCGGAAATGACTTCCGCTTCCGTCGAGCTCATAGCGGTGGCCGTCTGCTTTTTCGAAAATGCAGTAAGGGGAAAGTAGGTGTTTGGTCCTACCATGGCCAAAATGCAACCTGAAGTTGAACGACTGTCATGCTCTCCGGCATGGTCACTGTCGGCAAACAACCACAGTTTACAACTTTGGGGTTCGTCACCAATGAAACCCGACTGCACGACGTCGATAGTAGAGTGGATATAGCACATCAATCTGTGTAATGCAACATCACACTCCTTCGACCATTTAGTGACACGGCTGGCAAGACCCTGAGTCGCTCGAAGCAAGTCGAAGCGCGCCATGCGCGCAGCGAACAACACTTTCATTAAGACTCTGCTTGCAATGGCCTGGAGTTCCCCCCGGCGTTCTGCCTCATCACCAATCGGTCTTGCAATTTTGTCGTCGTGGAACGGTGTGCTCACGGTCTTGAACTTCACTGGGTGATCTACTAGGCTCTCATACTTTTCAAGACATTGACGAAGAAAGCCCCTCATGTCGTATTCGACTCGAGTCACCGGTTTGGTCACGCATCCCTGGTCTTCCTCAAGTTGATCCAGAAATGTGAAACCTTGGGCACGGGCGGCCTTTTTGGCCTGACTTTTGTCCCTTATCTTTTTGACAGCTGCAACGGCCATCTTGGGGTCGGAAATGCTCCTGTCGATGAAGTAGGTTTCCCCTGTCCACCAAAAGGGCAATCCCTGTTGTCGGTCTATTTTGGTGTCGTGCCAAACGTGGGGTGTTCCCCCCGCATCGCTGGCAGCGGATCCCTCCGTGCATGGAACATACTCAGTGTACCTAAGATCACCAGGATCGAACAGTCCTTCGACGCCTGCAGGCCTGATTTCAAAGCGTCGACGTGGCTGAACGTGATGATGTACAAACGTGCCATACTCGGGGAAGTGAGTCCAGTAATCCTGCGTTCGGCGGGCGGCGGCCGCTGGCTTACTAGCTGGATCTTCGAGCTTGTGATCAAACACATGTGCAAAAGGATGATCTGCAACGGACATCTTGACGTCATGCGTTACAACATGGTCGCAACCAAGATACCTTCCTACATCTTCAGGGGTATCCATGTCAATATGTGTCCCTATGAGCTTCCACCCTTCAGCATGGTTGGACTCTGGACCGGCCATCTTGAAGTCATCTACGTAGACGGCTAACAAAAGGAACAACTTGTCATGCCAAAAGATCGATGGCCAGCACTCGGGGTGCACGGCCTTGAAGCCGACCTTGGCGAGGCAATCCTCGCAGTGCCGCTCCCAGAACCCGCCAGAGTCTGGGTGACCATAGAGAGCTAGTACAAGCGGGATGACAGGATCCTTGTATTTCCCGTGCCAGGACTTAGGCCACCGGTACTTTGGGATCCTGATCCAGGTCGGTTTGCCTTTCAAAGTGGTCTGGGTGTAGGCTTGTTTGCCGTCGCCTTGGGTGATTTTGTTCCCAGGCGCACTGCCATAGCAGTCAAGGGCTTTGCCCGCCTCCATGTTCGCTGGCGCCGAACCGAGCTCTGAAAAGAGGGCAACCATGTCGGACTCATCTTTGACTTTGTTCCCTTGGAACACCGTCCGACCTTTGTACTTCCTGAGGGGATTATCCTTGGGAAGCTCACTGCCTTTCTCAACACAGAGTTCGAAAACATTGCCTACGTGAACCTTGGCATTGGCACGGACAGCTTCGGACGACACGTCATCCCACTCGCGTACCTTGTCATAAAGCCAAGCGGGCTTGGACTCCAACTTCACCCACTCAACGTCCAATGAACGTTGAGCATCTGGGGTGTTGCGGATTTCCTTCTGGCCTACGGGCCGGGCCACTAAGGCGTTTAGCCATGGCTAATACTGAACTGCTTTTTCTCTATGTGCATGTGGTTTCTCTTCATGCTCAACAGGCATCAATGGCACACCTTCCCAGGCAGCGTCCATTTTCGTCTCAGCGGGGATATCCCCACTTTTGTAATGTCACAATTTGTTGTCAATCTCTGCCACTGCTGCTTTGTGTTTGCTCTTCTCAGCAAGAAGGCGCTTGCGAGCCTCCTCGAGCTCATACTCGGCAATCGCTTTCTTCCTCTCAGCTTTAGAAGCTGCTTTCCATAGGAAGGGAGGGATTGTAGGTGGTTTTGAAGAACCCTTGTACTTCCTTGCCTTGTATCCCCCGGCATCATAAAAGGACGAATCAGCTTTGGGAATCAATGTCGTTTCACCCGTGACGGGATCCAAAACCTCGATCATTTCAGCCTCTTCACCCCCCGGTTCGACGGCAAGGTCTCCCGACCCGCGAGCGCCTACAGGCTCTTCATCAACAAGAGCTTCTGGAAGCTCGGGTGGATCATCGGGTTCATACTCATGTTCTACGGCATGTCTCAAAACCTCCTGATCAACGAGATCCTCAACACTTGCAGCTTTGACATCATCGATCGACGGCGGATGGCTTGAAATGGTAATGCCTGGGTACAACCCCTCTCTAATCATGTTGTACCTACCTTTACATGGAAAGTGTAAACCGATGTCTGGAACAGCAATCTGATGAACTCTCAGTGGTTGGATCTCGGCACTGAAGTCTGATTCCATAACATCCTTCAATGGGAGAACCATGAACTCCTTTCTCCACACAAAATTGGACTGAACGGCATATCCCAAGAATATCCCCGGGTTTGATGTTGGCTCGAACCTGAGAGAGGATTTGGCCTTGTTCTTGGGGCCGATCCAGTAATCAATCCTCAACCCAAAGGGAACCAAAGGGCCTTTGAACTTCTCACCGAATCGAAGCGACCAAGGCAAACTACCCTCCCGGGTGTCGACGATGTTGTTTGCCATGCATGCATGCCTGGCAGCGTGAGCCCAATATTGGTGGTGTAGACCAGCTTGCTCTAGGTTTACCCTTGTTCCATCGATGACAGACCGAATCGATCTTTCAGCCATAGCGTTAGTCTTAGAGACGTACGCAAAGCTGGTTTGATGCCTCCATCCTAGCCTTTCGGCAGTTGCGATGAGTTCTGGTGAGTTGTCGGAATAAAATACTCCTACATCATCAGTCGAACGGACAAAATGCTTGAAGGCTGCTATGCACTCACGTGTTGATCGACGTGCGGCCGGATAGACATATCTGAAATCTGTTGCTACATCTTTCACGACCAATGCGACGCGAGCCCCATCGATGTCCATTTCTTCATCGTCACGAATAACGAGATGGTCAGCAGTCAAATGTTGTCCGAAATGATCCGCCTCTACCTGGGTCGAACCACCCTTGCTATACGATGGACGTTTGGTCATCTTTGCCCTCGAGCAAGCTTGACAAAAGGGGTTCTTCGGGGTATGAGTCAACAGATGCTGAACTGATTGCGCTTCTTCCTTAAGAGCTTTCTCTCCCCTATCCCTCTTCGGGTCCAACGGTTTTTCCACCAACCTTGCATCCACTGGCTCGGGATCATCTTCAACAGGATCCTCGCCGATGGGGTTGTCCTCATCGTCCTGGACCTCAATTGCCTCTTCAGCCGGCGACGCGGGCAGAGGGATCATTGGTCGCAGTCCCCTCGACCGATCGTTCGTACCGTAAGGTTGACCTATGGCGGGCATCGCAACACCAGTGGTTGATGGCAAGTATGGAACATAATCCTCTACTTCAAGTTTGACTTTGGTTCCATCTGGTTTCTTGAAGTATGGCCTACTGTAAGCGGGCCAATGGAAGCTCCATCCTGCGTCGATGCAGCGTTGTCCTACCGATACGACGGCTGGGCTATCTTCCAAGACGTACGGATTGATGTCAGCTCCCAACACGGGGACATTGACTCTGGCTTGGTCAGTGGCTTGAAAGACTCCGTTGGCAGTAAGAAGACTGACCGGTTTGGACGACTGAGACACTTCATCCGAATGTAGCGTGTGCCTAGACACAAGATCGTGCGCGCTCCCAGTGTCAGCGATCCATGCAATCTCAGTGGCAGGCACTGTTGGACACGACCTCTTCTCAAAACACTTGATGCAACCTATATCGGAGTTGCACAGGTACGAACATTCCGCCGGCAAGGACAAAAGCTCGTTCCTAACAGCATTCTGAAGGTGTGAGGCTGCAATGGATGCGTCTTCAGTAGCGACACGAACTGCCTCAGCATGCTCCGGTCGACCTGGTGTAAAGGATCTTCGTTTCTTCTTACTTCGGGGTTGAACGGATCTCCAACTGGAAGAAGACTCAACAGCATGACTAAAAATGTTTGGTTGATCATCAAAACGAACTCTTTGCGTAACAAAACTGTCAATGTTTTCTGTGTTGTCAAAATCGGTGCACATAGTGTTTGATGCGGAAAGGACTGGCATGGCCACGCTTCCCAGCGGGCGAGTGATGAGGACGGAGGATCCCTGAGAGACCACTGCGGCCATGACCACCGCTCGAAGGAGGCATACCGCTGCCGGTGCATTGGAAGAAGAAGACTTCCCACCTTTTCTCCTCTGACTCTCAGAGCCAGTTGAGTTGTCGGAGCCTGATGATCCTCGTGAGCTGCTTCGCTTGCAAGGCTTCTTATCTTTCTTCTTCTTCTTCTTTTTGTCCTCTTTCTTCGCAGGGACAGTCTTTTCAGGGTGTTGGAATGCACAGTCTTTTCCTCGATGGCAATGCCCTGCCTTCCAAAACTTGCAAGTCTCCTTGCGAGATCCTGGCGTCAGTGATCTTGATCGAGATTGGCTGCGATCCTTACCCTTTCCCTTTCCTTTGCTTTTCTCGCGGCCTTTTTTCGTGCTTGTAAGGACATGATGATCCGCGCTTGCATTTTCCGGTCTTTTGAAATTCGTAGCAGATGCCTTTCTTCTCTTCCGGAGCTGGCATGGTTGTGTCTTTGGACCCGAGCGAACGCTTCGTGGCGTCGCGCATCTTTTCCAACCTTCTTCGTTCGAGGTAGGCCCGGGCAGCAGTGATCAGGAAGTCGTACGTTCTTTCTTTGCTTCCATCGGCTGCACGGTCGTACAAGGCCAAATCATGCTCAAGTGGCTTGAAACGTTTCACGGCCAGGTGGAAATAGGCTTCCAGAACACTATTTTCTGGTTCCTTTTTCATTCCGGCAAGAACGCTATCCCATTTATTTACAAAGCCCTTGAGGTCATCGTTGACCATCTTGACGGACATGAGGTCTTCGAGTCCGTAGATTGCTCCATGCTTAATGCTTGTGGCAAAATACTCGTGGAACCGAAGGAGCAAATGCCTACCTTTCACGTTCTTGTCTTCACGAGCACGCAGCTCCTTGAATGTAGCAATCTGCCGACCAAGGTCCCCCTCAGCGCAATTGGTCAAGCTTGCAAGAAGCTTTGCGTCGAGGGTTGCGAATCCCTCTGAATCATCCAAGGCATCAATGGTTTGGGAATCTTTGTATACTTTCCCAACCCATGACCTCGCTTCATCCGGCTTCGCTGAAGCTGCAGCAATGTTGTCTCTCACCTTGATCTTCCAGTCTCTGTACTTCTCAGGTGTGGGGAACTTAGGAATGAGAATTTTATCAGCCTCTTTGGCTTTGCTCTCATGATCCTTGTCTTTCGACTTCCTTTGCTGCTTCTTCAGCTCCTTGCGGATGATGCGTGCAAGGCGCGATGATTCAGAACTTGAGTCATTGGAGTCATCACTCCCTCCTGACGAACTGGGTGACGAAGGTGATGGGGAAGGAGAGCGTTTCTTTCTGCGCTCCCTAGAGCGGCCCCTTTTTGGGCTTTTCTCTTTCTTCCTCTCTTTACCTTTCTTCTTCTTGTCTTTCTTTGACTTGTCACCACCCTCTTCATCAGCATCGGATGGATGAGGCTCTTCACCGCCTTTGATCCCGGGCTTCTCCAACTGAGTGCGAAGACTCGCCGGAGGCAAAGCTGGGGATGCCTGAGACCCAAGTTGCTGCATTGATGGTGCAGGCACTCGGCTCCCCGAGGCGTTGTCAAACCTCTCTCTCAACTCCTTGATTATTCGACTCTGTTCAGCTAACTCCGACCGAAGTGCATCCTCTCTTTGCTTGGCAGAGGCGCGTTCGTTCTCAACGACGGCGTGTCGTTCGAGCGAAAGGCGATCTAGATAAGCCCGTTGTTCATGAAGATGTTGATTTTGGTGGGCTTGGTTCATGTCACTCAATCGTTGATTGGCTAAAGCCTCAATGTGTTCCCTAGACTCCTGGACAGCCACTTTAGCTTGGTTCTCCACTAAGTCTCTAAAATGCCTTGCATCCTCTGCTACTTGTTGCCCATGCTCGGCCAAAATGGCCTGATGTCGCAGTTCCGCGATCTGAGCTACCTGAGCTGACCTATCCTCATTGACGAAGACGGCTTGTTGATGAATCTGTCTTGCATCAACGTTCTGGACATTCATCACAGGAGAAAACTCAGGTTGAAACGGCGACGGAGCTTGAACACTAGGCAACAGGTCCCCCTGTGCACTGAAAGTCGGTGGCCCAATTGGCACACGCAACTCCAGCGGAACGACAGGGAGCTCAGGAGCAGGTGAACTTGACATCGCAGGCGAAGTAGGAACATAGCCTGAACGTGAGCGGTCACCACGGGAACTATCACCATCAGCCATGGCCTCTAGATAGTGCACTACCTATGGGTGGGTGAGACCAGGGCTAGTACCAAGCACGTACCGCACTTATGGCGATACGGCTGATAACCTGTAGTTACAGGAAAACGACCTAGAAGCGCCACCTAGTCGCACCTTGTTTTCCTTGAGCCAAAGTCGTACGAGTGAGACGTAAATGTCATTATACTAGCGTGAAACTACAATTACGATTATGGCACAGTACTGATGTTCCTCTTCATCATGCATTATAGATGAATTGTGCTCGGCTCCTTTTCATGTTTTACTCACTTTTGATTTCTGGCTGCTCGCCAAGCTGCGCCTTTGAGCCTGGCCCGGTGCCTTTTTGAAGAAGAGCTTGCGCTGCTGTGCCGATCCTCCTGGATCTTCAAACATATTGCTTCTTCTTTCGTTGTTTCGTTTTGTTCAATCAACTATCGAGCAAATTCGCCTGACCAGAAGGACCAGAGAGGCTCAAGTCAACATCGCTACCTGACCTCACACTTGGTGACACAATCAATCCCGCAATGGAAAGAAAAGCGCGTCGAGCCTTGAACTCAACTTTCTCGGATGGCCTTGAAGGCTGATCTTGGGTGAATGGGATTACACAATCTCAAAAACATTACAAAATCTTTAGGGGCTCCTGGCATCGCTACTAGGAGCAAGGACGCTACTAGGGGCTCCTCATCAACATGAGATGCGAAGGACTTGAGATGACTCGAGCCTGCATCTAAGTCGGGATGGTCCGGAACATCGTCTTCGCCGATGCCTGTCATCAACGCCGATGTTCTTCGATGCAGGCTGTTTATGTCATTGTCTTCGTGGCTTTGCTAGGGAAAACGCCGTCCACCAACTGCGACAGGTTTGTGGCATTTTGCCTCGGGGTGCGACTGCCCAACACCCGTCGATAAGATATCCGTTCTCCGCACAGCTGAAAAAGTCCAAGGGGCCGAATCAATTTCTTTGTTGGACGAATGGTCAGGGAAGTCTTTGACATCTGCCGCTTCCACGGTGCAACCAACATGGGCTCCTCCCTCGGCAAATGAACGCGTCAGCAGTCAGCAATTCTTATGAATTCCAGGGGTGAACTATTCTGGTCCTTTCTGACCTCGGTCAGAAAGCTGTTGAATGTTTATGTGTATATATATATATATGTTTGCCGTGCTCCTGTTTTGGGCAAAGCAACAAGTGTGCAACCTCCGCTAGGTCCTAGCCTTGCAGCAAAGAGTCGGTTCTTCATTCTCTTCGTTCTCTTCATTGTTCTCCTCATCCTCTTCCTCGCCACCTTCCGTCACATTGATCACTGGTATTGGAGAGAGCTCTTCGCCTAACTCCTTGCAAGCAGCTGCAAGTATACAAAATGCACGACGTGCGACGATTCCGGCGACGAAGGCTTGGTGTTCATACCAAACCATGGTCCTTCACCAAAGACACTCGATGTTCCACTGGACCTTGCAACCGCAACACAGAACCTTCAATCTTAAATACGAGGCCCGTGACATCAACACACTCTCAACCCATGTTATCCTGCCTTGCTGAGGGGATGCTGCTTGCACCTGCAGTGAGAAGAGCAAAAGCCTTGATGCATCTTTAAGGATCTGCTCAAACATGGGTGAAGGACTGTGAAGACTTCAACAGATTCCGCACCTCTGGTAATTTTGGCAAAGTCGGAGCACTGCTGCCTAAGTAGCGTGGTATCTTGAACAACTGCCGATGGTGTGGTGTTCTTCCAAGTGTAGCGGCGTAGCCCATTGGTATTCGCTATAAGACCAGCCCGTCTACCGAAGAAGACTTGGGCCTTGTTTTAAATCACGAGCAACATGTTCCTGCATTTTCCTTCCACCTGCACATGTAGGGCACTCATGCGCCAAGAAGCGATTGTTGTCAGTCTCCTCTGATTGGCTGGCTTTAAAATGCAGTGAGCCTCTTGCTCATCCCGGCTATTGTTCACACGAACACATCACGCCCATCTAAATACAGCAACTTGATCCACAAACTATGGCCAAATCTAACATGCCTGAGCTCAAGCTCCTGCTTTGCGCTTTCAAACGTGCTCTTTCTCTTCGGTCTACCATCTTGGCGATGCCTTAATTACTACCCAGCGTTGTTTGAAACGTGCCACACTCATGCAACTCAGCTCTCTCAGGTCTCAACTGCTCCAGGAGTAGCAAAACTGGGACCAATGTGAGGTCTCAAGTTGAAATGTAATGCATGAGCTAGGTGAGGCCTGCTGAGTGAGACCCAGCTTCCCGCGCGAAGGTCCTGATGCCCCAGGCAAGTCAGCTCAAAAGCATCCTTGGACATGTTTTTGGCAAACTCCTGCCACGGCATGTCGCGCACCACCGCTTTTTGTGCCCTGCCCTTCACCTGCAATGGAAGCAAGTGTCAGGCTTCCTCAAAAACAAAAGCAGTAGTTGCAAAGCACACTTGACTTGACGCGGTGCTGCTGGCATTTGCTATCAAACATGCTTGAGAGGGGGGTTGGACGAAAGGCACAAGATAGGTAGGTGGGTGGGTAGGTCGGTGGGTAGGCAGGCAAACAGGCAGGTAAGGATAAGGAAGGAAGGATTCTGTGGAAGGATGTGTATAAGTTTAAGTGGTGGCGTCAGGATGCGGCCGCAAATCCACATTAGAATCTCTGCAGCAAATAACTGCATACATTGCAATGTCGCTTCTCAGATCAAACATTCGGGGTCACAATGAACGCTCCCGAAAAATCATAAAACATCTCCTGTATCGTTGTATGATATCTGATGAGTTTGCCAGACCTACTAGGGCAATGAAGTTGCTAGTGCAGCTTCGCCTTCCACTCCATAGCACCAATCCAACATCATGAAGAATCGTGGCCTGGTGGCCCTTAGATCTATTCTAACGGGCTCTGAATTCTATTTGCCCTTCGATCACCTGTACGTTCATTGTCCAGCAGCCGGACTGGAAGAGGTGGTAGGTAAGTGGATGCCCCGACGACCATCACCTCACAAGAATATCAGGAGCAGCAACTTTCCTATAAAGAAAGAACACCATAACAAAAAGCACTCTTGTCATTGAAGATTCAAGTGCAGGACTGAGATTGCCCATGCGTGGAAGCCCAACGGCGAAGTTTGGGTTCCCAAACCGTCTTGGGCCAAGCTGCACGCGCAGGTTGCAGGTATAGGGTTTCTCCTAACATTGAAAAGGAACCCGCATAGTAGAGGATTGGGATACTTTTGTAGCCTTCAGGAACAGCACACAGTAAAAGCCCCCAGTTTTGCAAAGCTTTGCCACCTTCGAAACGCTCTTCGCTTTACAAGTTTCAGAAGGACTGCCGCCATGTTGGGGCGTAGGAGGCTTTGCTCGTCAGGGTCTTGATCAGGTGCTGTAGTGAATTACTCTATGCAAGCAAACACATACAGTATATATATAATACATATCATATATATATGTATATATGTATACTACATGCACTAACCAAACACCCACATCCTTGGTGAAGGACCAGTCTGGAACGTCCCGGTATTGAATATCTTTGTACCTGTCAGGTGCCTAGCATGCGCGGCTTGCTACAAATTCCGGCGGAATGGGCCACAGCGACACAAGACTGAGCCTCCTGGGTTTCCATCGATTTCATGAACTGAATTCTGTGGTTCTGTGGCCAATTTCCTGTGCATAAAAAGCAGCGAGCGCCTGACATGGTGTCCATGTCTCCATGCATCGACTCATGTTGTCAAGAGTCGCTGGGGTATTCCATGCCAGGCGCCGCACACAAAATCTGCGAACCTCACTCCTCCCGCTGGCGCTTGAGGTCTCACTACCCTTGAGACAAGGACTCCCAAGTGTCATGAGCATCGTTTTGTTCCTTGACAAATTTACGTCTCGGTGTGTGACTCAACTAGCGCGGCCACCACCCTCAATCTTGTCCACGGCCAGCAAGCTGCACAGGATAATAAGAAGCGTTTCAGTGCATGTTCAAAAGTGGTTGGATTATGGTCAGCATCAGCACGCAGCTGCCAACATCGACAGGATATGAGGTACCAAACTGTCAACTGAAGAGATCTTCATTGTTCACGGAGCACACCATGGTCAATTTGCAACCTCCCAATTAAAGCCGAGCTGATTGCCCGAAAAGCAATACCCTTTGCCTGCATAGGACCAATCCGGCATCAGTACGAGGAGCCACGCGCACCTCCAAAAAAGCAATCTGATGTGTGCTTTCAATTGAGGCAACAATCATTGCGTGACCGCACCTTATCAACTGTTTCTTGTTGACGGATCGAGGTGCCAGTAGATCAGCATAGATCAGCCAATGACAGCACAAGTTGAATTCATTTGACATCAAGGAATTGTTGGGCTCCTCCTGCTAGGAGTCACTCGGCTGGGAATGCCACAGCCACTCTCATGTCGGATCTCTTGAAGCTAAACTCCATGTTGGATCATCGACCAAAAAGGTGTTTGTGAAATGGTGAAGCCCCTGAAACCGTTGCTCTTGGTTGAGAAGCAGGGTCCGCTCATATCAGAAGGTAAAGAGGAAAGAAACCTCGACTGACCTGCTGGCTCGGATGATAGCTCGCCTGGTAGTGCTCGCCGCCGTCCAGCCTCTCACTCACTGCCACCAACTGCCCTGACCTGGGATGCAAACGCGGCAGCATCCGATGGGATTATATGAGGGTTAAAAAAAATAACAAGGGCCCAATACACTGATCACTTGGCACATAAGGACCCCACCCACTGATCACTTTGACAGCCTTTTCTTTGAAGTTCCCTCAAGAAGCAAACAGACTTGACTCGACTCGAACTAAATCCTGTGGGTTGCCTTTCGACTCGAAACACCGCCACCCTCAAGGCCTTCCAACTTCAAGAGCATTTCATTGTTGTTGTCTCGTAAGACGTATTCTTGACCTTTCAGGCAGTCTGGGCGGAAGGCGGACCATTGCAAGCCAAGCATATTCGAACTTTTGAGTGCTGGGCCACGTCTCTCCATGGTGCAGAACACCTGACAGGAACGTGTTACATGTTTCGATATGTTTCAGCATTCGCGAGTCTGATCCTCAAGCCGCCCCCAACCTCTCCCGAAGCTAGGCAGATCTGAGGCAAGCTGGTGGGCCATCCATGCAGCATGTCAGTGCCTCATCACACGAATCTTCAACTCTTCCTGCTGGCAATACCACGAAATGTCACGCGCAAGCACTGACCGATCTGATCCTCAAGGTCAAACATCCTTTATAAAGCTTAAGTTTTCATGAAACAACTGATTCCATGATTTTGGTCTTGCATGTTGTTGCTGCTGACTGACGAGTATACATCAGAGCTCGGCGTATGGAGGCAAGTGGTTCTTGATCAAGCATCTGTAAGAAAATTCCACATTGCGGCCTCAGATTCCAACGTAGGGGCTTCTGTAACTGCAATGAGGATCAATGAGGCACTGAGGGTTCAAGCCCCAATCCGGATTCGTTGACGATGATGTGACCTGATTGTCTACCCGAGTCACGAGTCTACTCCAAGTATTCTGTCAAGAGCTTTCTATCATTTTCTATCTCTTTCTCTCAGTGTCGAGCTCAAAGGGGATCCTTCAAGGTCGACAACGCTGAAAGAGAGCCTTGCTTCGTCAGGGTTGGTCAAATTGGTCTTCAGTCTCGGTCAACATCTCTTGGGTGTCAGCTCTTGTCTGAGAACTGTCAAGACCTGCCAGGGTGCGGGGCAATAGGCATCTACGGTATCAACACTCTAGAATTCTCTATACAAAAGGTATGTAATTCATGTAATGCTCCTGATGGCCTATCTCTTGTCCCACAAATGTTGTCCCCGCCTCCCTGACAGCAAAAACAAATTCCATACCGTCAGGAACCACCTGCGCTGGAAATACAATGAAACACATGAGCAAAGGAAATGCCAGGGGAATCTTTTGACACAAATTTTGTCTTGTACTCAAATAGGACCCCTACCAAGCAGGGGCAAAGAGTATCCTCGTCCTCATCTGCAGATCTCGGGGACCAGTTGAACATTCCACCTTCTTCTCCTGCGGCCAGGGTTAGCTTTATGGATATCTATTTGTATCAGCACATATCAGCATTGACTCTGCTGAAACAGGTTGCAGTCCACTCCGATCCACTGCCCAACAACAAATTTTGCGGGTCAACATCTCGTCTGTCAGGACAAAGCCCGAGCATATAACATATGTTTTAAAACAAAAACTCATCGCATCTTGTCCACCTTGCCTCCTACGTGTGTAGGCTTACGAGGTGACGGCAATGAGGTGGCTGAGGCCGCGGGTACGGATACAGAGCCTTGAGCAAACATCCCCCACCAAGCCTGGCTGGCTCCAACCCTCCTACGGCCTTCCTCCTGTCAGTGCAAGTAAACGAAGTTTCTCTTGTAACTTGTATCTTCTGAGGATTCTGCTGCATGGATGCCGGCTGCCAATATCTGACCTGTGCAGGAAGGCTCTCAGCAGCTTGAACTTTTGCGGTGCTCTGCATCCACCCCAACAGCTCAGCGAATCGAATCAGTCGAAGCCACTGGGCTCCCAAGCGGACGGGCACATGTTCGGACACCTGATCTGCTGGACTTATCTAGAGTGCTTTTTATCCTCACGTCTTCATGTTTGAGGCTTTTCATCAGTGTTCATCAAAGGGCACAAAATGCAACCATGGCAAACATCTGGCAACGGCTTTACGACGAGCCCGCTCATGCGAGGCCCTGGCCCGCACGGGCATGCACGGCTGATAGCCTGCGACCCTGCAAACAGGAACATTGTTGGTGCTTGTGGCAGGGGACATGTGCATTTTCTCAGACGATCGCCCGTCTCATCCCACACTTGTCTGGTGACTTGACTGTACAAGGCTCGGATGCAAAACAAGATTCGTACATGCATGAGACTCTTGACACTCATGGGTCGTACCAAAACCCGTGTCCTCTGCAAGCACGGCAGCACCAGCTGCAGGAGCCTTGGTGCGAATGGATTTTGGACTGGTGACTGGACTATTCGCGTCTATCCATGCGAGAACATCTCGAACCAGGTCCTTGAGAGAGGATTCTGTTCAAACAGCTCAGGCACATTCCTCTCTCAAGTCTTTTGCTGGCCGAAATTATGGGGCCCAAGCAGGGCAGCGAGCCACTGGTCTCTTTCCATCACGCTTGTCCGACCTTGAAGGATGTGACATAGGCAGCCGTCTTTCCCAGCCAGAACGGCTGTGCAACTCCCTGATGATATGAGTTGTTACGGCTTAGTTCTGCATAGAAACTCATACTCAGCCACAAAGGGGGGCACGGAGTGGTGGTGAAGGCCTCGGCAAACAAGCAATAAGCAGAAGGCCGAAGCTCGTAGGCTGCAACAGCCCCATCAAGCACAGCAAATGATGTTCTTCAAAACTGGAGGTGTTTATGGGTAACCCAACCAACTAAAGTGTACATACATACATACATACAGACAGACAGACAGACAAACAAACATAAACACATACACACATACATACATACATACATACATACATGGACCAGGGCAGTTCTTGGGTGATGACAAACTTGTCATGGTGAGCCACATTAACAGGGCAGTCACGATTGAAGGAACCATCACCAAACACAAAAGGGCCCTCAATCCTCATGGACCATATACAGTTCCAAGGTCACTCGACGGTTTCTCCAGGGCCAGCTCTGAGTACCTACCGATAGCCCACATTTGCCACAGAGGCCCCACACATGACACAGGGCATTATTTCGCGACCCTTGTCTACAAAGACCTCATGTGGATTGCCGATGATGGAGGCACACCAAAAGTCCTTCACTTTCTGACCCCACAACTTGCTGGGCAAATCGTGCAAGTTTGGGGCATCCAGGCATCAGCACTGGTGACACCACGACAAATAGCCCGGGCACTCCCAGAGCCGGAAACTCCGGACTACGATCCACCGCTTCACGGCACACCGCCCAAAAGGCCAAGTTTACACAAGAGTCAATGCGCATCCATGTGGCCAATATCACCTCCTTTGGGAAGCACACACTGGAGTGGCTATGGAGTCGAGATAATGAACTCCATGTCTTGGTTGAGACACACCTGGACTGCCAAAAACATCACTCCATGTGCCAGTATTTTGAAGTCCGGGGCCGACATGCTTTTGGTTTCCCGAGATCCATTCTTGTGGTGGCTGTCTACTTCAAGACCAATGAAACCATCCAGGGCCACACGAACTCCCCACTGTTAGCCCGCATCCTGGCGCTACTGCAGGCCTCCAACAGACAGTTCATGCTGGTTGGAGATTGGAACAAGGCCGCGTTTTTTTTTAAAGGATTTTTTCTGTTTTTTTTTTGGATTTTTTTTTCTGGTCCTGTTGTGGGCGCCTTCCCTCAGGCTCGTGTCTCCAAAATGATAGTTGTTTCTCCGCAAGCTGGCCACCTGCAAGTGCTCACCTTCTTTCCTTCCTTCCTTTCTTGCTGCCTTCTTTCCTTCCCTTCCCTTCCTTCCTTCCTTCCTTCCCTCCTTCCTTTCTTCCTTCCTGCATCACATAAGCAAAGCAAGGATAGCGAACAGCCACAAAAGCAAAAAGCAACAAAAGCCAACAGAAGCCTTCGAAAGTCAACACAAGTCACCAAAAGCCAACAGAAGCCAGCAAAAACCAACAGAAGCGAGCAACAGCTACCAGAAGCCACTAAAAGCCACCAGAAGCCAACAAAAGCCACCAGAAGCCACCAAAATCCCACAGAGGCCAACAAAAGCCACCAAAAGCGAGTAAAAGCCACCAGAAGCCAGCAAAAGCCGCCAGAAGCTAGCAAAAGCTACCAGAAGCCACCAGAAGCCAACAAAAGCCAGCAAAAGCCAACAGAAGCTAGCGAAAGCTACCAGAAGCCACCAAAAGCCACCAGAGGCCAACAAAATAGCCACCAGAAGCCAACAAAATAGCCACCAAAAGCCACCAAAAGCCACCAGAAGCCACCAGAAGCCACCAAAATCCAACAGAAGCCAACAAAAGCCAACAAAAGCCAGTAAAAGCCACCGGAAGCCAGCAAAAGCCAACAGAAGCTAGCAAAAGCTACCAGAAGCCACCAGAAGCCAACAGAGATACCTAATGCCTAAACGTGAAAAAATCCCAAAAAAAACGAAAAAAATCCTAGAAAAATATGAGTTCCTTGGAACAACCATCCGGAACAATTCCAAGGCATATTTCTGAGCTCCAAGTTTCATTGGCAAATCCTGGCTCCAGACGCAACCACGCTGAATGGCAACACTGTCGATTATGCCATCCTCCATCAAAACCTTGCAGCACACACCTCCATGACCACCGAGTGGGCAGTGCCATGGCGACCACACTGCTTAGTGACTTATGCACTAGAGTTGGATGAGGATTCCAAGCACTACAACCAGCTCCGGACCTTTCCAACCTTGCCCAAAGTGCCGGACATTGGATTCCGACCGTGGAGCACCTATCAGGTTGAGGACCTCACACTCTACGAGATGCCGTCCCAAACCAAGCGGCGCGAGAGCCTGGCAGACTGGATCTCCATCACTGAACAATACTTGCTCCAACAGCATCCATGGGCAGCACAAGGGCGAGCGTCCAATCTCATCGCTCAATACCAACCCTTGGTTCCAGCCAAAGCAGGAGCAATGTGGAAAAAAGGCAGACCAGCCTATTGGGAGCAGTTGCAGGCCAGGCTGAACATCATCCAAAATCAGCCCACCCATGCCAAAGGTGCCATGAAAGGCTTTGCCAAAGCCTCAACAACGTGCAGCAGCACTGGACCGGAGAACCAACATGGCCTCAATTCCTCGACACCAGCCACCATTGGCAACAACATCGTGATCAGCGCACCCTGGAGCTGATGCAACACACCATTCGGCATCAACTTGAAGCAGCGCAAGAACAAAGCAGAGATGAGGCCCATCTCCAATACGCTTGCTGAGTGGCTCAGGCAGGGAGAATCCAGAGGCTTGAAAGGACCCTTCAGGTCACTGAAAGCCAGCTCTCCTGGCAACGGCCCTATCGTGACATTCCCGTAGCGGACAGAATGAGACATAGACCCAGGGCCTGGCACACACATTGGAAACCCACAAAAATACAACCAGGTCATGCCCAGACTGTCTGTCCTGGAACCGGCTTGGCACAAGCAGCCCAGCTCCCGCCTTTGACCATAGGCGCCAAGACCCTGAAGCAGATCGAGCCTGTCGCCGATGCCATCACTCTTGCGTACGGCACCCGCACAAGCTCTTCCACCATTGTTGAAGCTTCTCCAAACCATGGAAGCCACGGCGGAACTCCCTACTCAGCTCAGCTCCAGATGAGCCTAGTTGTCATGCTGGCAAGAATGAGAAGGTGGAGCGGCCCATCACCCTCACCAGTGTGCTCTACCGCACATGGTGCCGCATGAGGAAAGATAGCACTTGAAAGGCTGCTGAGACAAGAAAGCAACAAAACACTGGGCGCTGCAACCGTGGCAAGGCTTGTCGGGGACATTAGACGCCACTCCAACATCATACGACAAGCGAGCACAAGCCTGGGTGTTTGCCCTGTGCATCAGTGCATCCACACCTTCTCCCGTGGCACCCTACTCAGAAAGGGCACCATCACCGGCACGCCACCAGGGCCACAAACCAAAGCAAGAGCGCCGTTCCAAGGGCTCCTCACGTTGGCACAATCTGTCCTGACACCAGTCAACGTGATTGTCCAGCTTGAGTCGGTGTGGGAGGCCTGGACCAACCCCCGCAAACGCAAGGGCTTCACCGACCTACAAGGGTTTCCACGGGAGCTTTTTGCCCGCATCACACCTCTGTATACCCACAAGAATCAGAGGAGCCCAGATGCACCAGGCAGCGAGCCCCACCTCCGCCAGCGCCAGAGGGATGCGGCACCATCTATGACCCTAACGCTGAAGCATGGCAGCGGACGCTTGACCAAGACCACTACGAGGCATACAAACATGCTGCAGCCGGCTTGAGAAGATCTACAAAGACCCACAGCACTACCTGCATGAGAAGCTGGTGCGGAGGGCTCACCACACCACAAAGCAGTATAAGAAGAGGTTGATCGAGCAGTGTCAACAGCCATGGATCACTGGCAAACATCAATGGGAGCCCCACCGCAGTGGGTACCAGTGTCACACGTGCCAAATCTGGGTTCACCAAGGGCTGAGGTTGAGACCATCGAACAAAGGCTCCAGCAACAATGCGAGCTTTTGACCAATGATGCACCCGAACCGGACATGCCGGCCCAAAAACCTGTCGGCAAGAAAGCTACCAGAGCCAGCATCATTGCTGACCTCCTAGATGAGCACGCCTTCCATTAAACAGCTGGATACCTCAAGTGCACACGCTGCAACCTCTCCGTCCACAAGAGAGCAAATGAGGACCTCTTCAGCGGGTTTGCGCACAGCCGCTGCATAAATGAGGCCTTCCAGAAGCCGCATGAGGCCCATCAGACCCACACACTGTGGCACAAAGGCAAGAGCATCAAATGCCGCAACTGAACTGCGGCCTCCAGAGCCACCTCGACGACGAGGACCGAGTCATTTTGACAAAAGGCTTTTCGCAAAGAGTGCAGGGGTCAAAACCAAGCATAACCCACGCTCGTGCAACTGTTTGGCTCGCAGGCCGAAAGCAGCCATGCCGCTTCTGACAAGGCAACACCAAGCACGCCGCAGCGGCCTAATACGCCGGCAGACACCCTTGCACCTCCAGCTCCCAAAAAACTGAAATTCTCTGGGCAGACCTCACCTGAGTTGAAAAAAAACCGTTCCAAAACCACTATCCCAGGTTGAAATCACAGCAATTCCAAGCGGTGGCCATCATGTACCCAACATGCGCTCATGTATATGGTTGTATGGTTGTATGTTGTGTATGCCCCTTTAACAGCTGCGTTCTTACTTACAGAGTCCAATGGTTCCAAGCGTGTGTGTGTGTGTAGGTCTGCAGTAGTGGGACTATACACCCTGGAAAGCACTTGGACAAGTGGTCAAAGTTGCAAAGGGGTCTAGCGCGGATCTAGCGCGGATCTAGCGCGCTTCCCTGCCAGTGCATGAGGCCACCAAACGTCTGTGATCAAGAACTCGCTTTCTCGTCTCTCAAACAGTTACTCCCTTTCAAACAGTTGCTGCCTTTTTCAGCGCGCGCTGCCTTTCAAACAGCTGCTGCTCTTGTGCCTGTGCGGGTGTGTGTGTGTGTGTCCACCCCTGGACAAAGGGTTTTCCACCGCTACTCCTTCCACTGTTTTTCAACCACCTTTTTCAACCTTCTACAGGCAGGGGGGCAGAGAGGACTTGCAAGGCTCTGCCCAACGAAGCTCCTTGCAAGATCCTAGGATGCGGAAGCTGATCACTTCCGTGTACCTGCTCGTTCTTTCACAAGCTGTTACTCCACTTTTCCACTTTTTGTTTCATGGTTCTTCACGATTTCCACCCCATAAACATTCGTCCCCAGCAGCTGAGCAGCCGGTTCGCTTTTCCGCCGCTTGCGAGTGCCAACATTGTTCAACAATACTGTTTCAGCTGACCTTTCCACCTTGCTGTTCCATCACCTTCCTTCCCATCGGGAAATTGAGTTAACTGAATACAAGTGTCAGAGTGTGTTTCGCTCAGCCGTCCCACTCGGGTGCTGAGTGTGATCCCCGTCACAGGGGCGCAGTTTTTCACGCCGGTAAGCAACCAACCCAACATGCCACCTCTCACCGGATTTCCACTGGAAGTCATGGACACACCCTTTGAATCAACAGCTGCATTGGCCGCCGGGCCTAAACACGGTTACTTACTCTTTCACCAGCTTTCAGAGTCAAGGGCTAAGTATTCAGTAACTAGAGTGCTAGGTAGTCAGTAACTAGAAGGTTTTGTAACTAGTGGGCCTCGTAACTACACCTATCTTTCTTTCTTCCCCTCTTAGCGCTGCTCTTTCTGTCTTTCTTTCCTTTTGTTTCTAAGGCTTTTTAGGTGACTATTTAGTTTTCTCACATGCGCGCCGAAAAAGCGCCGAAGCCGGCGATCTGTGTGTGTCCACCCCTGGACAAAGGGTTTTCCACCGCTACTCCTTCCACTGTTTTTCAACCACCTTTTTCAACCTTCTACAGGCAGGGGGGCAGAGAGGACTTGCAAGGCTCTGCCCAACGAAGCTCCTTGCAAGATCCTAGGATGCGGAAGCTGATCACTTCCGTGTACCTGCTCGTTCTTTCACAAGCTGTTACTCCACTTTTCCACTTTTTGTTTCATGGTTCTTCACGATTTCCACCCCATAAACATTCGTCCCCAGCAGCTGAGCAGCCGGTTCGCTTTTCCGCCGCTTGCGAGTGCCAACATTGTTCAACAATACTGTTTCAGCTGACCTTTCCACCTTGCTGTTCCATCACCTTCCTTCCCATCGGGAAATTGAGTTAACTGAATACAAGTGTCAGAGTGTGTGTCTTGTTCTTGTTTGTTAATCTTATCTAAGTTACCTAAGTACTTGATCCTAGCGCCAAACCTAGCGCGAACCTAGCGCAACCCTGCGTTTTGCTAGCGCGACGAGGTAACATACCCCTTTAAACACCAGAATACCAAGCGGTGGCCAAGCGATTTCTGAACCTCTGGGAACATTCCTTACTTAATACATATTCCCGGTTTTTTTGTTCGACTCACCTGGCTCCCAAGAGGACGAAAGCATGAGAGCCGACAATGACAATGACAGGCCACAAGGAACAGAGCGGCCAGCGCATGAAGGCCCAGAGGAAGAGAGCCCCACGGAGGACCCGACAGTAGCCGTCGATTACTTCTGACATGGGCGAGCTCTTCAAGTCGCTGGCGCTGGCGATAGGCCAAAGAGCCCTCGACGACATGGCACAAAAGAACCTCTATATAGAAGAAAAAATACATACATACATACATACATCCATACATACGTACATATCAAAACAAAACAAAACATTACATTAATACATACATACATACATTAATACAATAACATAACATAACATAACACACAAACATACATACTTACTTACATACATGCATACATATATTACATTACTGTACTTTACTTTACTTTACGGTACACTACATTACACTACATACATTACATGACATGACATTACATTACATGAATACATACATACATACCTACATACATACATTCATACATGCATACCTACCTACCTACCTACATACCTTACCTTACCTTACCTTACCTTAACTTACCTTACGTTACATACTTATATTACATGACATTACGTTACGTTATTACATTGCATACCTAAAACACTATACATATGGTATCGGATCTCGAATCGTTTTTTAATATATATGCCTATAATAACATATAATGTAAAACTATGATAGACTATGTATATATGTAATCCAGGCGTGAATTTCAGGCAGGAGCTGGGGGCCAGGAGCTGGGAGCTGGTTGGAGTTGATATTTAATGACATTTACAAACTATAGGATCGTTAGAGCATTATGCCTGGAGTTGCGTGGATAAATGGCATGGCCCAGGTCCTGCCTGGGACACTCTTCCCAATGGACCGAAATTTTACTTTATAGCACTATATAAATCCAATCTCAAACAGGGTAACACAGAGTCAGGCAGAAAAAAGTGGAACCGGTGCCACCTCGACAGCACTAGTTTTATAGAAAAAATTATTGAACAAATTGTTTTGGGCAGCTCTCGAGAAGGAACCTGGGCCACCCGCGAAGTTTGCGACTGCTCTGTCAGAGAAGTTTTCGTTTGCACACGTTTGCTGCTTCCTCAAAGGTGCATGAATTGCAAAACTGCGTGGCCCCTTCCAATCACCGGTTTTTGTCTCTACAGGACAATGCATCCCATACGTTTTACTGAAAATGACAGAGTTACCTGTCAGCAACTATCCTTCCTATCTATAGAATCTAGTTTTCAAGTCCACAAACCACTTCTGCTTTCTATAGAATTCTCGTTCCTGTGTTTGATAACCAGTATATATTCTATAACATGAACCGTTTATAGAATTCCTGTTCCAGTCTTTATTGTATTTTTTCAGGCAAGTCTCTTTCTATAGATTCTGTTCCCAGGTTGTTTGGCAAAACTGGTTTCTCTATAAAATCTGATCCAAGGTTGCCAACGTGCTTCCTATAAAATCCCTGAACACAGTTCTGGCCGATGCCAAACAGTTATTTTTGTTGTTTTTTGTTGAGTTTATAACTGTTTTCTTTTTTTGAATCATGGTAAGGCCAGAATCCTTGATATAAACCAAACAAAAAAGTCTAATGGAACAGTCAAAGTCAAAAAACAGTCAACTTGAAAAGTAAAAACACACAAAAAAAACACAAAACACCAAAAAAGTCAAACATAGACCACAGCTCGAAAAAGTCAAAAAAAAGCCGAAAACACGTCGAAAAGAAATCAAAATCAAAAACCAACTCGAAAAAGTAAAAAACATATCAAAAAAAGGTCAACAACTCGAAAACGTCGAAAGAAAGAAAGTCGAACAAAAAGTCAAAAAAAACACCAGTCAATAAAAAGTCCAAAAACGTCGGATCTGTGCAAATTGACCTTTTTTGACTTTCTGAAACTTTCTGATTTGATTCCCGAAAGCATTGCGAAGGGTTCTTCCGGAAAATCCTTTGAACACTGACACTTCGACACTTACACTTAGACACACTTCGACACTTACACTTAGACACACTTAGACATTGACACTTTCACCACACTTGCAGGATAACATGAACGCTATACGTAGCCCTGTGTAAGTGGAAGAGCGAAAGCTGTCAAAGTATGCAAGTGGAAGTATGCAAGTGTAAGTATGCAAGTGATGAGTATGCAAGCATGCAATGAGTAGGCAAGTGAAGTAGGCAAGTGAACTAGCACGGGAGATGTCCTAATGAAAAAACATTTCCCCATGAAGATATGCCCAGAAGGGTGCACACGTGAAACGTGAGGAAGATCCTACACCTGAGAATCAGGTCCACGCTCATGCATGAATGCCAATGCAATTGGCAGAAAGCCTTTGACTGGAGTTCAAGCGAAAGGAAAAGGGAGCGTAGTGCAAGCCATAGACTGAATGTAGGCGCCTATAGTGCTTGGGGCAGGCTTGGCGTAGGCTAATCATTCAGGACATGGTCTTTGCACAAGTTAAATGGTTACATTTTGGCTCAAGGCTAGCTTTAGCCAAAATAGCTTTGTGGAGTGAAACTCTAAGAGAGAACCTCTCTGCTCAGCTGGCAGTTTTGGCGAGTGATCAGGTGGTCCAGTGGATAGGAAGACTGGGTTAGGAACAACAGCCGCAACTTCGCAGATGCCTACACCATCCAGATCTGCTTCGGGTGGACGCGCTAGACTCTCTAGACCCAACCAACTGCGTGTCTCATACCGTGACTTCTTCCTGATAAATTCTGTGTGGACGTCGTTCTGCGGAAGCACAACACTATCCTTGCTGTGTACAAAGACTAGTCGCGAGCAGAACAGCGAGAGTACGCTAAAACATCTACAGTGCCTGCTGTGTGTCACCTCACGCTACTTTGTCGCGTTTTTCTTTGAGACAATCAATTAATCAATGACAAGCATACTGGTTGGTTAACTACATCCTAGAAAAGCTGTGTCCTGGAGTGAAGTAAACGTTTTTGCCCGGAAGATATATATCGATGGATGCCTTTCCTCTGACAGGTCACTGCTTCGAGACGCTTCTGGCGTGGCTGCCTCAGCATTTTCTGTGTTCATTCCAGCTCGGTTTTTTCAGTGAGATTCCCTGCAGCCGTGCACGCTGCTTCTCCCCTTACCAGCAGCTCACACGCTCATGACGATGAGCTGGGCTGTCACCGCTTGGCCGCCGGTGGGGG
>CAXAMN010022006.1:658011-679535 GCA_963970005.1 Durusdinium trenchii
TGCGCGCTACTTCGTTCATCTCCTCTGACAGGTCACTGCTTCGAGACACTTCTGGCGCACCTGCCTCGGCACTTTTGTGTCCTCATTCCGGTTCGTTTCTTTCCGTGAGCTTTTCCTGGCGCCGTGCACGCTGCTTCTCCCCTTACCAGCAGCCCAAATGCTCACGACGATGAGCTGGGCCGTCACCGCTTGGCCGCCGGTGGGGGGTTTGGGAGGCCGCTTCACACACAGACACCCACACACTCCCTCAACTTACACGAACACATACATACGCAGACTCATTTCCACACGGACATAGACGCACGCACAGAAACCCACACACTACCTCAACGCACTCGACTTCACACTTCTCACTGCACACTTACCGGATAACTCGCACTCTGACTTCCTACGTGATGAAAAATGCTTTCGGGCCACTCGTCGTCTAGTTTCTTGTTTACTTTGACTCTTGGGATTGACTTTTTTGACTCTTTTAATTTTGAAAACAGGCTCTCTCCAATGATGTTATTTATATACATGAACCTTTTGATTTTATAGAAAAACGTGTTTTCTCTATAGAATCCCCCTGATTTCTGAACACATCCCCCCAGATTTTATAGAGGATATTCCCATGGGGGTAATAATATATGTATATATTCACATTGTATGCGTGAGGCTTCGAGAAACCCGAGGTTGCAAATTGACTAGGTTTAGCGCGATGACCGCTGAGAGGGCAATCACCGTACTGATCAGACCTACAGCGCCAAGACAATCTCAAAGGCTCTGTTGCCAAGACTATCCAAGATTGCAAATTGCTACGTTCGCAGCCTGCCACCAGGATCACCGGATTGAAAACACCTCGCGGGTTCAAAAACATGCTGCGAGTGATTGGCGCATTGGCGCTTGAGTCCAGTTCTTGCTTTTCCCGGCCTCTGGTGAAACTAAGAGCCATACTATGTTTGGTTACGGTGCCGCTGGTTTGTAAAAGTCCCAGCGATTTAATGTGCTGCCACAGCCGCCGAGTAGGACCTCTGCCATCCCAGGCAAGTGGAACCGAGGCCCAAAGCCCGATAGACACTGTATAATTCGGATCTATTTAAAGTCCATTGCCTGGCAACCTCTTCAGAACTTCACTGCTGAGGAGTTGGGCCATGCAAAATCTCTGGTACTGGCAGGGGGGCCTGGCGCAAAACATTTTGAGCTAGGTGTGGTCAAAAATCGGACCAAAGTATTGCGAGCTAAAGCATATTGCCAACCAAACGCTCGTGCACTGAAGCACTCCGTCCACCTCCTCAACTTCGGTGCTCTCTTCCAGAGTCTCGGGATTCGGAATGGGAGCCTGTGCTGGAGGAATCATGGCAACTTCTATTCACAAGTCGTAGATCACCCAGTACCACAGTACACCAAACAGCAACTATGGTGACCTGTTTTCATATGCAACCAGTGAGCTGATGCGGACATTCTTTTTTTGAGCATTTTCACGACAAGGCGGCAACTGGCAAAGAACTGTGAGAATATATGATGACTGCTCGCTGTGCAACTCTACAGCCGAACAGCTTTGCTGAAACAAACGCCAGTCAAGGAACACTTGCCTGGGGAAGTAGGAAGGTTGCAAGGCAAAGTTTCAACCCCCCAAAGCAAACATGCTATACAGTATATATATATATATAGACTCAAAACGCAGGTTTTTCCGCGCATGCGGAGGTTGTGTCAAAATTGAAAGAAAATCAAGATGCGGAGAAAGACGGTCTTCTGAACCTAAGTCACCAGTCAGAGGCACAGCACTACTCTCTTTCGCCCTCCAACTTCGCGATCTGCTCCAAGGATTTTATCCTTTGTGCTGCCACGTCCAATGCGGCCGCTGGTCGACCGCGTAGCATGAGGTCCACCACCAGGCACCAATGCTGCATCTCTCATCACCGGTCCCACTTGACCTTGAAGGTGCTGTCTGTAGTATTGGCTGGCCACTGGTGGCAGGCTCCCTTCGCTGCTGGCGGAGAGGAACCCCTCGGCTGTCATCAAGCTTTGCCGCATGTCCTGGATCACTCCGCATGACAAAGCTCCGGGAATTCTCTTCCAAATCTGAAGCGCTCGTCGTTCTGCTTCGAACAACTCGCTTGAACCGATCAGGTCCTCTCCTGACTTGATGAGGTAGTCGAGGTATCGCTGTCTTGGTCCTCCTTTTCCCTGCTGCGGGATTGGCTCCCCTTCTTCTTCTTCTTCTTTCCTCGTCGGATCTTTCGGGCCTTTCGCATCAAAGACCTTCTCATTTGGGGGTCTGGGTCTACCCCAGTCCGAGCGAAGATGTCTTTCAAAGGCACCTCTAGACAAGGCCTCACCTTCTCCTTCTCTTTCTTCTTCACCTTTTTCTTTGCCTTGCTCCTCTCTTTGTCTCCCTCGACTACGGGAGCGGCACCGCCTTCGGGAGAGTACTCCTCCATATTTACTCCCTCTATTACCTTCTTCATCTCCTTTCTCAGCTTCACCAACTGATCTCCTGCCTCGGGCTCCTCCACTGCGGCGAGACCTCGACCTCGTGCGTCCTCAAGATTGGTGCACCACGCTTCGACGGGCTCGGACTGCACCTTCAAGCGCTCTACATGAACCAGACTGTTGTTCCAAACCTGACTCTCGCAAGGCTGGCTGCAAAGGTGCACCTCCATCTCTTGGCATCGACCTCCAACAGCCTTCAACAGGCTTTCCGTCTGGGTGCCTGTTACCAACACTCTCAACTTTTTGTCTCCTCCTCTGAAGTTCAGGCCGTTCACAACTCCGGCCACAATGCACGGTGCTTCCCAGTACTTGCCCTCGATGACCACCTTGTCCAAGAGCCCGATCTCTTCCATGCTGAGCTCCGGGATGGGCCTCCACATCCCACCTAGCTCGTCTGCTGTCCTCTCTCTCTCTCTCTCATTGCAGGCCTTCTCAACACTGCTTCCCTGTCTCCTCGTCCTCGAACTGGGCCGGGTGCTCGACCCCCCGGCCGCCTGAGAACTTTCGGCGGCATCACCGCCTCTTTTGCTCACGGTCGTACTCGTTCCACAGCCTGTAGTTGAGATTTTTCTCTCTCTCTCTCTCTTGGTCTTTCCCTTGGACTCTGTCGGCTGGTTTCCTCGATTTCGCACCGGCCAATACCTGTACCCTTGGACTTGGGAAAGGCTTGATACGATGACCAATCTCGCTCGTCTCGATGGCCAGGTGGCGGGCGGTCCGGCTCCTGAGGTTTTCTCCGGGGGAGGACTTTGCCTCGCTCCTTTCTATCCTCTCCTGACTCCACCCTTGATGAAGTCCAGCTTGATGGCGGCGGAGCTGCTCGTCGGGCGGCAGGATCAAACCTCGATGGCCTGGGCGGAGATCTGACTCGGGGCTCACGTGATGGCTCTGATGAAGCCTTTGCGGAACCTTGGTGTTCAGAATCTGGGGCAGGCGGACGAGGCGCTCTTCTTCGACCTGACGTTGCTACGGGAGTGTCTGCTTCTCCCCCTGCTGTTGCTTCTGTCCTTTCTGCTTGACTTCTTCTCTGAAGAACGGCGGCGACGATGACGGGACCTTGAACGCTTCCTCTTCTCCTCCTTTCCACTCTTTGTAGGGGTGCTCTCGGGAGATGCTTTCTCTTCTTCTCCCTCACGACGCCCACCAGCTGCTGAAGTGTCCTCTTCCTCCTCGCTCCTCTCACTCTTCACGGATGGCTGACTCTTCGTGTCCTTTGCTCCAGAGGGAGTGGCAGTTCCCTTTGAAGCGGTGTCCTCTTTGAAAGCGGGGGTCGAATATGTCGCTCTCCCAACCCCCTCTTTCGACTTGCTCTCGGCCTCGTCGAGCAACTCGATGTAGACCTCACGAAGCTTTCTCACACAAGCTCGTGAGAATGCCTCACCAAGTTTCTCGTTGCACACGAGCAGCAAAAGTCGCTGTGAGGCCAAGCACAACTGGCACCGGCAAGATGCCCAGTCGTGGATGTCACCCATCAGCCACTGAGCTGAAGCCGAGAATCCGCGGAAATAAGAACGTTTATCGTCTTTAAACACGAGAACGTATGCCATATTCACACACTTCAGGTTACAGAACAGTAGAACCATTAACAAAATCAATGTCATAGATTTCAGATGCCCCCCGAGGACTTTGATCGCAGCAGTGTGCGAAGCATACAGAAATGAATCAACCATAATATATACATATGGTTGGAATTATTTACAGCCAACAGTCACATATTATTATGTTCTGTATTCTCAGTTTATTGCATTATCTTTTTATATGAATCTTCCACTCACCTTGCGGCTGTCGGCACCACCAGTCACCGCACTCACCATCGGGAGCTGCTTTGGCCTCTCGAGTTGGATCGTTGTACTGGTAGTCTTCCAGCGTCACTTGGATTTTTTCTGGCTTCTGGCGAAGGGTGCGGCTTTGCACAGGGTGCTGGCCATGATGCTCCACAAGCTTAATGATGTCAGGATTCCGATTCTGCAAAGCGGTCAAGAAGCGATCGAACCACAGCGGCCTTTCATCAAACCTGGCCCATGTCAAGGACACAAACCACATCTGCCAATCCAAGCGAGGCATATGTGTGAACAGCACTGGAGGAGCACGGTTCAATGGTCCTGGCTTGTAGGGGAGGGCCAATTCCACCCAGAACTTCCCTACCTCACCAGCAGCTGGCTTGGCCAAACCATCCTGAATAGCACTCTCAGCCAAGGCTTTTGGCAACCTGTGCAACTCTTTGATGATCACCTCATCCCTGGTGGTGGTCATACGTGCAAAAAGCCCGTATCTTCCCGCAAGCCCATGTGAACTCAACCACTTCTCGGCCCAACGACACCAAACGGGAGCCGCGTCCGCTCGGCAAATGGTGTGCAGAGTCGCAACGGTCCCCGCTGTGTACAAAGCCCAGGCAGCAACTGTGAATGTGAAAGTGCCAAAGCCCAACCAATCTCGGATGAACCCAACTGTGGGTGACGCTGTTGGCCCTGGGCTTGTCACCCTCAAACCCAACCAGGCAAGCTGGCTGTCGTCAAGCAAGGCTGTAGCAATCACACAGGTGAGGGCATTGAAGAATCCTCAAGACGAGTTCGAACAACCTTCCGATCATGTTGAATCTAGATCATACAAGCACACAAACACACACACACACACCGATGTAATTTACACAATGATATTATACAAATATATACAGTATATATATAGACATGTCATATATCCCTTGCCATGGTGCAAACACCGGCAGTATAGCAGGGGGAAAGTCATGTGATGGTACACTATCCTAAACACAAGCAAACACAAGCACACACTCACACACACAATACTGTGCTTTAGACCTGGGGACTGTCTGAGGAATCTACTCAACTCACTACTCACTACGTCATTACCCAGAAACATGAGCTGCAGGCTTCTAGGATAGCCCATCATTCTTAGCCTTGGCCTCAAGAAATGCCAAAGGTCCGGGAGTTGCTGAGACAGACACTCCAAGATTCCGTAGTTCCCGGACACTGCGATGCCAATCATCAAACCACACCAAAGGACGCAAGAGATCGCTCTTGCCAAGGGCCAGCCTGTGAGGGACAGCAATGACAGTGGGCCCTCGACCCACAGTGTGAGCAATCCTTGGATGGAAGACGCTTGGGAGGAGCCACTCCAACGATGGAGGGTACGTGCCCATGGCTTTGGAAGGCAGGTGGTCCGATGGTGATACTGCATCGCAGTGCCGAAGTTCCACTCTGGACAGTTGGAGAGGAGTTTGCATAGGCAGGAGCCCCACATGAGTTTAAAGCAAAGCAGCGTGAAACCATGCATGGCCATTGCTGAGCAAAAGAGTTGCATATTGGCAGATGTGGGAACAGCTGCCAGGGAGGCCAGCACAGCCAGGCCACCGGCCTCCAATGCCAAAACATCCCACTGGAAGCGGAGGAAGTCCACCGTCATAAAGCCGCGGTAAATCCGTGAGAGCCAAATTAGCATACCACACACTGCTAAGGCGCTCCAGGGATGATGAGGTAGGACGCACATGAGTCCCGCAAAACAGGAAGCAATGCTAGCCAAGCGGCTGGGGCACTCCAGCCGCCCCAAAGGCCCATTGGCAGGTAGTGGCACAAGACCCCGAGGACCAAGCAGGCCATCGGCTTGTCTTGAGAGGGACCCAAACATAATGGCATAAATCACCAGCATGAGCCGCGAGACCAGCAGCGCTGTCAGAACGAAGCTCCCCCGCAAAGCCAGAAGGGCGGACCAAGCAATCAACACACAAAGAAGGCGAGCCGAGCGAGTGCCACGCAGCAAGCTCCAAGGCCTCTGCTTCCGCAGTGGCAGTTGCTGCAGTTGTTGTTGCATTGCCCTTCGGCACAGCAGTGGAGCTGCTTTCCAGTGCCCAATCGGGATCCTTGGTCAGTGCCCAATCGAGACAATTCCCCCACACCCCTGTTGCACCTTCACATGGCTCTCTGACTCACTGATGGTAATCTACCTCGCAATCCTGCGACCATGCATGACTGCAATACAAGCAACCCTGTGCGCGGTGCCCACAAATTGCTGACTGCCAGTGTGCAAACTGGCGTTGGGGACATGGCAGCGAAAATGGACAGTCTCTTGCCTGAAAACAATCCGGCAGTGTGCTGAGAAGAATGACAAAGTGCATGTAATTATATAGCGGAGTTCAACGGGCCAAGTTGTAGCTGTCAAGGTTCATCTGTTCATTCCTCTGCATTTTCATCCTTCTATGTCACATGCCTGTTCCTTGATTCTATGCTGACGCAAGCTGAGGTCCGCGAGAAGCCGTCACATCTGCAAAATCCATCCATAAAACAACTTGGGTGGTCTTTGGTGTGTAATCAAGCCCACGCTTTGCGTGGCAAGTGTTGCTTCCGCTGACTTTAGGAGGGCTGGGTGCTTACTTCGCTTTGAGTCGATGACCGCCAAGCCTCTATCAACATCCTTCTGGATATATACACCCATTTCCGGCCGAAGTTGTGCCTCATCCACTTTGGCCTTTGCTGCCGCATCTTCACCAAGCCTGGCAAAGCGTCACCAACGATGTATGCGACAGCCAGCATCAAGGAAAGACTGTGTGCAAATGACATGCTCTACATGGTCCATACAAATGTAGACTGTCTTGGATGCAGTTTGACACATGAGGTGTTATTGATGATGGCCCAATACCATCCAATCACGCAATGTCAACCTTTTTGCTTCTTCCTTTGCTGTTGCACAACCATGGAGCCAACCGCTCCAAAGTCTTGGCTAACCAAGCGTTGCCAAATCAAGTTCAGAATCGTTGAACGATCACATCCTTCACACGATCAGGCAAGAACCATCCCAGAAAGGCCAGCACCCACGCGGGAGTGCCCTTGACGTTTGCCACCACATAACGGGTCTTTGGCTTCGTGCTGGTCATAGCATGCTTGATGGCATCAGTGGTGACTTCCGGGCCCGGCGCTTTATCATGTGCCTCCTGACGGCTGCTGTCGGACTTATCGATCCACGCTTGGTAAAGTGTCCTGTGAAAAGAATTGAAATTTGTGGAAAAGCAAGTCAGCCACAGGGACGACGTAACAATTGCATACATACTATACTAGAAGCTGCTTACACTGTATGCTTATTAATTCATCAATATCACCCATCATTTGATTGCTGAATATATATACTAGGCTCTAGAGAGATGGGAGTTGTGGAGCATAGTCGGGGCATAAATGGAGGGACATGACATAGGACATGCTGCCAGAGTCAAAGAAAAGAGCTTGAGAGAAAGGACATGATCAAAATTTTATAACGTTTCGTTTTTGTGGGTGGTTCACCCATGGTGAGTACAATGACTCAGGAGTTGTCCCAACTAACGACCATATCTTCCCATCAACCTCTTTAAGAAGCACACAAGTCCCAAGAAGTGTCCTCAAGAAGTGTCAGTCCCAAGTCTTTAAAAATCTTAAATTTTAAGATATGTCCTCAAAACTCTTGAAACATCAATGGAAGACAGGAACTGAAGGAATTTGACCAGGAAAATAACTAAGAATTAAAAATTAACTACAGTAGCTACTTTTTCTACACCTTTTCTCCTCTCCCCCTGTCTCTGTGTCTATTCCCTTAACGGGGAGGGACACGGAGACTCCGCTCCGAAGAGGTCGAACCCGTTCCGACCTGTCTCCCCCGGCCGATCTCTCGAAACCGGTCTCCCCCCGTAAAGGGAATAGACAGAGACAGGGGGACACACCAACCAATGACATAGGACTTGTATATCATTAGTGTGCAGGTGGCAAGTCAACCAAATGTTGTTTAGAGAGTAGACCGGACCACGAAAACGAACACATAAAAAATTTCTAAGTCAGAGAAATGCTGAGATGACATAGGATTTGTTGAAATCTCATAGTCGCTCGGCAAGTACCAACTCATCAGGGCCTAGTATAATGATTATTGCTTGTGACATGCCCAAGAGCAGCTGGTCCTCTTCTCCGGGTCTGCCTTACGCCACGGGGCATTGTCGCCGGTCTGCTTCTCCGCCAGGGCCGTTTGGACGTAGCCCGGCTGGACCACACTGACGGAGATCTTCCAGGGCGCCAACTCCAGACGAAGGCTATCTGTAATCATCTCCAACGCCGCCTTTAGGGGAGAGTCAGGTCTTGGGAAAAGTCTGGGAACAACAGTACAACCCTCCACGTGATTCTGGCTTCAAGGGCGGATGCTTCGCTTATTTTGGGTGACATTTGTCAAAAGGATTGCCAACATTTGTACAGTCACAGTCTAGGATGATCCAGGAATGATAGGAGGCCGTCAAAACACGCATCCCCCTCATCATGGCCCAATATTTTCACCTTCAGCTTACGGCCTTGCTGCCGCTGTAGGTGCTGCTACCTTTGTGCGGAAGCAAGGCTGCCACAGAGCCGATGTTGACGATGCGTCCTTGGGAATCCCTGAGCAATTCCAAAAAGGCCTGGGTCACCCGTGTGACTCCAAAAACATTCACCTCGTAGAGCTGCTTCACAATGTCCATATCTTCCAGTTCCAGTGGCAAACGCCTCGAAACTCCCGCACAGTTCACCAGGCCAACAAACTTCAGACCTTGGATTTTAAGCTCCTCTTTGATTTGTTGAACGGTCCTTGTGACGGTCTCCTCAATGGTCACATCAATGATCACAGGTTCCAAGCTAGGGTTTTCCCTTTTGATCTTCTCTACATCTGCCTGCGAGCGGACACCCGCGTAAACGCGATAACCCATCTCTGCAAGACCTTTTGCCGCATGAAGGCCGATGCCTGTCGAGGCTCCGGTGATGAGCACTGCACCGGACTGGTGCACTGGATAGGTCGGTGCAGCCCAATAGTCCAAGGCACCCATCAAGACCGCACCGGCACCCACTAGGCATGCGGCACGGATCACCATGGTGCGTTTAATGGACTTCGGGTCGCGCACAATACACTATCACTAGACAAGTTTGATGGTCTGTAGGTTTGTATGCGCTCTGCGGAAGCTTGCTGGCCATATCCGGCTGGTTTGGGCCCAAGAACGCAGCCGCAGCACAAGAGCTGCACGACTATATAGCAGGACGCCTGACAGGTGGCAGAAGAAAGCCGGAGACGCGGACTCGACTCCAAAATGATACATGTAAACAATGCAAAAAGAGGCGCAAATCCCAAAAGAAATCCGCTCAAGTCATATGAAATACAATTACAGTAGAGTTTTATTTATCTCCCCTGCTTGGGACACCAATCTCATCCAATGTCCATGGGCCACCTGATCAGCTTGGCTGAGTTCGCCATCGCGGCTTGGCCGCGGAGTCCAAGTGCCCTAAACCGGCTCAAGCACATGCCCCACTGGATGGCCAGTCGATTAATGGGAGGCTTCATCCTCCAACGAACCCATCGGATCTCCAAAAGGTTTCTTTTGGAGTTTTCCGAAAGCCTTTAAAGTACATCCTCTTATGGCTGTCTTGGTGCAGAAGCAGCCTTTGGCTCAGGCTGCACCAAACATCTGATCCGTCCCCTCATGTCTGAAGCTCACGGTTGGCCATGGCCAAAAAGTGATCCTTTTCATATGCCTGCGTCTCTCCTTGGGAAGCGCGGCTAGTTTTTTCATGTTATTTTTTCAGATACTTGAGGCCAGGGAAGTGCAAAAATTTCCCATGATTTGCGGCAGAAGGCCCCGAGTGTTGGCGCTGCTTACCACGTCGCACGCAAAAGGCCAGAAATGCTTGGGAAAGGTTGATAACTGATATATAGTTCATTCTCGCCAAGGCTCTGTTCACTGAGCACAGCGCTTTGTCTCCCACAGCTCCGGCATGCCAGCGCGGGACACCTGCGAAGTCGCCCCCTGAGCACGAAGGCACGAGGGGTTGCATAGTGCAACACACCAAACGTTGCAAAACGGCCGCCCCTTGTAACGACAAACCTGACCCGAGACTGAGGTCCCTGCCATGCTTGCCCCATCCAGACCGCCGGAAGATACCAATGTCGCCATCCATAGTCACACAAAGGCGGTACCTTTTCAAAGCCGCCGAATGAGAAACCGCAGCTTCTTGGTTGTTTATTTCTGGAAGGCCTGAGCCTGAGCCTGAGCATTCACGATGTATCCAAAGCCAAGCTGCTGCCGATCCCGGCTCTCAATGTACTCGTGCTGGGTATTTTGCTCTGAGAGCTGGTTCAACATCGCCTGCGCCTGCCTTGGTGATAGCGCTCGCATAGGGGCTGGCCTAAGGGCCTAAGGGGACCCCCTGTCACCCCCCCTGGAATAGTTAATTACCTCATCCCGCATGTTTTTTCTCCATATATGATGGGGGATGTACACGGCCGATGTGGCCAAAAGCGTCATCTCCTCCACCCAACTTCTTCAAATCAACGGAAACTTCAAACACTTGCTGCTCAAAAGCCTGCGCTGCACTCAAGAACAAAATTTATGCTGAATCTGGAATGGCGGCATGGTGGCGCGTCACCATTCCACCACCTTAGAAAGAGCCCAGCGAAAAAGGGCGACACCTTCAAAAATTTTCGACAGGAGGCAATCGGGGCAGGAACTGCACAGCTCATGCCTCCTGAACATAGATCTCCATGAGATTGGCCGAGAGCCACCTGTCTCGGCGGCGAGTCATCTCGCCGTCTTCCGACACCATCAACATCCAGGAGGCGCCGCCCGCCCTGAGCGAGCCGAGGTCAATTCCTCTGCTCATGCCTGCAGGGAGCATGTCCATGGAGTTTGCGGCAATGAGGCTCTGGAACCTGTGCCTCACCGTCTGTCCTGCAGCTGGCCAAAGGTGTTTATCTGGACTTCTATGATTTTCAGCTGGGGCTGATCCAGCCGGGCAACCTGGTGTCGGGCTGCTCTGTACCTCGTCTTGGGCTCTGCAATCTGGAGAAGGATGTAGTCGATAGAGAAGATGGAAGCACTAGGTCCTTACTGCGTGCATTCAGGACCTATCCTCGCCAGGCCTCCCCACGAGAGAGCAATCACTCCAGCCCCACATCATGGATGTGGTGAGCAGGCTTAAAAGAGCCCGCCATGGGAGCGCCAAATGGTGTGTTGGCGGCTCTTGCCGAAGCCAGCTGTATGCTAAATCCGACTGGTCTTGTAATTCCTGGTCCTTGAAGGATGATGTATGTGGTGTCCTGTTCGGGCAGCTTTTTTGAAGGGTGGGGCTTTGCAACTCGACCCTCGATAGTAGCCGTCCAATGACCAGCTTCCCAAGATGCCGACAAAGGTCAAGGCAATGATTAGGCAAAGGAGGATTGCTAGCTGCCACTTCACTAAAGCCTGTCGAAGCCAATGGCAAAGGCCCTCAAGGAAGCAAAGCGCGAGTCGGATGACCAGAAGCAGCATCAAGCTGGGCGATAAGACCCCAATCAACTGTATCGACTGTATCGCTGGAGATGGAAGGGGTGCCCTGGAAGAGGACACCAGCAGGCTGTTCAGCACGGCTTGCCGCCGACTCCAGGGTATTAGCAAGGCCCCAAACAGCGTGAGCAGCCGACCGATTCAATCAGAATGTGTAGGCTGGTAGGAGCGCTCATGCAAATACTACGCCGAGAGGCCCGTGGAGACAGCGCGATCCTCGAATCGAAGGATCTAGCGGGATGTGGCGTAACGGGTGGTGACAAGGGAAGTAGGTGCCTGTGGCAAATCCAAAGCTAGAAGACCAGGATGGTCAGGCAACCAGAGGAGAAGCCAGCAAATTACGATGGCCAGAAGATAGATAACCGAGGCACCGCAATGTGACGGACAACCAAGACCCCACCAACCAGTTGAGCTACCCCAGGTCAAGATCTGGATCAGCTCCGGAATCCACGAGGGCATCAGGCTTTGAGCCAGCCACGGAGTGGTCTGAGTTAAAGGTCATCCTGACCACTGCCCACATAGATTCTGAAAACTATTCCAATATGTCGTTCACATTGCAGAATAATTTGCAGACTTCTGTATCTGATAGACCCGTCAACGCTTCAAATTTACTATTCTGAAATCGATGGTGGTACCTTAACCCGCTACCTTGCTTAAATATTATTCCATGGCAACTATTCAAAAAATATTCCAGTAGGTGACATGACCCCCGGAATAGCTGTTTTGGCCACCCCCTAAGGCCGCATGCGGTCGCACCACAGGTTCCAACATGAGGTCCCATCATTGTCAGCTACAACTCCACACCAATGCCTCTCAATTCAACCATCCGCCGAATGCCGTTCAAGCTCTTCATTCTTGCTGGCAACATTGCGCCACTGCCCCGCCCTAACATCTCCTACCTGACCAACCTAATCGAATATCATTCCAAACTTCGATGATCTTCCCTGCCAGGTACTGAAGCTCTTGGCTATGTCCGTCCAGCTTGGAAGACAAGGCCCGATGAGTATTGCTCTGCGCTTGCTCTACCCGCTCCAGCTTGCCCGTGGTGTCACCCTGCTGGACGGTCAGCCTCGACATAAGGAGCTCAGGTCTGGTGGCTTTGTTTTGATTTGCACCGGAGCCATCTTACAAGCACCTCTGACAACAAATTGACGGCTCCAAACCGCATCTTTAAGCCTGGCATGGCCTATCTCTTCTCCATCTTATCACCAGCTTTCGATGAAGGCATTTCTGCAGCTCAGCCACTCCTCGAGCTGGCGAGTCACCTGGCGATTTGAAATGCTTGGTGCTTGATAAGCGAGAAACAAAACGAGAAGCAAAAAGGAAGGGAAGGGCGCCTTTAAACATATCTAATTTAGTTTTATAGTAATGAGGGCGACTCAAGAAGGGAGTCTCATTTAAATAAAGGGGCGCTCCGCTTCCGCTTCCTCTTCGTCTTCTTCTTCTTCGGTTTCGTTTTTAGGACGCCCCCCATCGTTTTTCGAGGAAAGCATCGTAAACGCTAGCTGCGTGAAACACCCCAGCTAAAACCAAATGACGATAGTTTTGTCTCTGACTCATGTGGTTTCGTGTCATGTAACATGTGAAGCCTTACGTGTTTTTCTCAACGCAAGGTGGTGCGTCCCGTCAACCTCATGCCTGGCCAAATCGTTGAAGCTCCATGTGCTGAGTACGCAAACGTAGAGATTCTATGTCCTGGCCGTGGCCAGGCTAGAATTTGTTGTCGATTAAATCAATGTGGAAACGTATGGCTCCGTGCCTGAAAACTCTTCCTACATCTTTCTACAGTTTTCATTCTATTGCTGTCCTTCACATTCTGCTCATTGGTATCTTGTATGGAGCTCATGGCTTGCCTTGGCGCAAGCATGGGTTTCCACTTTGCGAACGTTCCTTCAAAAAACAACGGCCCCACTTGACTCTTGGAATATCTTGGAGCAAAGCACGCGCACCCACATCCGCCACATCCCACAGCCACCGTTCCCACATCCATGCTTTGGGCAAAAGGCCACAGCTCCTCTTTGCCGTTTTTGTATTCGGCTGTCGCTTCTGCCAGAGTCTTCGCAATAGCAACCTGTTCTGACCGACCAATGGCCCAAGTGCTTCCACTAAATGTTGCTTGGAGCAGCACAGAACGGTGGTTCGTCTACTCATCAGATCAGATATAGCACCCTCGACACTGTCAAGATCCCACCTGATCGAACCATCTCGAACCCCCTGCCGCCTGTTTTTCCAATTCCAACTTGTTCTCGGCAACGGCATTGCTCAAGGCTGCCTGTGCTATTTCCTGCGGCCAAAGTTTCAACTCCTACATCTCACAACCTCACAAGCAGGTGCCCTTGAGAAATCACAGCGAACCAGAACAAAACTCAATACGGATGAATCTTGGAATTTACAACCCCAAAGCTGCTGCTCAAAAGACACAAGGCTTGACACAAATTTAGAGGAATTTCATAGGGCGAGGGATCAAAAATTATCCGGCAAGAGACCCCACACAGAGTGTGTGTGAGGTCTGTAAGCAGAAAGTCTAGAGATCCAGACGCACTGGGGTCCAGAGAGGTGATGGTGGAGCACCTGCCACGAAATCTGCACTTCGAGGTTCACAGGTTCACCACGCGCTGTCCCTGCCACGAAATCCATCGAGGTTGGCCATGCGCTGTGCCTGCCGCGAAATCTGCACTTCACTGCCACGAAATCTGCACTTCGAGGTTCACCAAGTGCTGCACCTGCCACGAAATCTGCACTTCGAGGTCCACCAAGTGCCGTGCCTGCGACAAAATCTGCACTTCCAGGTCCACCAAGCGCTGTGCCTGCTACGAAATCTGCACTTCAAGGTTGACCAAGTACTGCGCCTGCCACGAAATCTGCACTTCGAGGTTCACAAAGTGCTGTATGTACCTGCCACGAAATCTGCACTTCAAGGTTCACCAAGTGCTGCGCCTGCCACGAAATCAGCACATCGAGGTTCACCAAATGCTGCACCTGCCACGAAATCTGCAAACGAGCCACGTGTCCAAAAGTCACGATTCACTGCACCTGTCACGAAATCTGAGCTCCTCGACCATCACTACTATGTCCAAAGTGCTGCACCTGCCACGAAAAGTAAGGTTTCCCTTGCACCTGCCACGAAAAGACACCACCATGTGCGAAAATGCGCGCGGCACCACAACGAGAGCGCAGTCGCTAGAAGCACCCGCCGCGGGCCCTCAGATTCTGCGAGCCTGCGCAGTCGAAATGCACATTGACGATGTCGAGAGGCATGAATGTACTGTATATAGCAACGAATTAGCCGGACACGCCCGCGACACACAGCGATCTAAGCACACCTGTTTTTCCCCTACTGTAAGGACCCCTCAGTGTGCCCACACTGTTTGGGGAAAAAACAAAACTGAATCAAACAATGATTATATTTCAGGGGATCAAGAAAAACACAAATGAACAAAAAGAAAATAAACGGAACCAAACGCGCAGAGGGAAAAGCAATACTCCATTAACGGGCGAGTGATCTTTAAAAAACAAACATGAATCAACAAATAAACATATTTCAGGGGATCAAGGAAACAAGACAAATAAATCAAAAAAACACAAAAACGGACCCAAACGTGTAGAGGGAAGAACGCATCCAAAAAAAGCACTAACAGGAAAATCGCATGAAGTGAATTGAAAAGGTAATGAAACGCAATGAATGTAAATCTAAAGGAAACTGAAAGAAAGAAGGAAAAAAGAATGAATGAGTCAATGAACGAATGAAATGAATGAAATGAAATGAAACGATTTGATTGATTGATTGATTGACTGAATGAATGAATGAAAATGATTTAACATGAAATGAACAAAACGAAAGGAAATGAAACGAAATGAAAAGAATAGAAGACCGAACGATTGAATGAATGAACGAATGAACGAATGCAAGAATGAATGAGTGAAAGAATGAACGAACGAAGGAAGGGAGGATACACAAATAAAAACAAATAAGTTCAGCGACGCTAAGCACTGGGTCAGATTGCAAGTGGTCTAGATCAGCTATGGTTTTTAATTAGAAACAAAAATGAAATAAAAAAATAAAAAACTTTGGAAATCACGTTAAATCATAAATCTAAAAAATCTTTTTAATCTTAAAAATCCCAAAATATCTCAAATCATCTCACAAGCCGGGGGTTCGTGGTAAAGGGTTTCGGAATTACAAAATAATTTTCCAGGAGCAAAATCTTAAAAAATCTTAAAAATGAAAAAAAATAAAAATATGAAAAATCTGAAAAATAAAAAACATAAAAACTTTTAAAAAAACATAGAAATATATGCAAAAACACTCTCGTGGTGAGCGTTGTCTGACACGAACATTCTGCAGACTGTTGTGGTCTCAGACGCTTGCTTGTTGTCAACTGTTGCCTCTCACTCACACCCATGGCGGCATCCTCGGTGAATGATTCTGTTGTTGTCACACATGATCAATTGTGTGTCAATGGGTTGCTGAAAATAGAAAAACATAGTTGATTTTTCAAGTTTGTTTTTTTTACTTTTTTGTTTTGTCTGTTGTTTCTGTTTTTCTGTGTTTTTTTATTGTTTCATGTTTTTCTGTTTTTTTCGATGTTTGCATGAAAAGCCATATGCGATCTAACCCGTGCAGATCTGACCCACTGCTTAGTCTCAGTGATAAGTGAACAATAAAGCCAATACAATATATAGTTTAATCAAACAAATAGGAATGGGCTACCCTAGAAGGCTATACCCGAAACTATTTCTACGCTCGACAATTAATTAAAAGCGGGAGGGGGCGCGGGGGAGGGCGCAGCGCCTCCCCCTCAATGTAACTTGGCACGACCAAACAAACAGATATCATGGAGTTTCCCCCAAGCAATCTTCCTTTAACAACTGCAATGGTCTCTCTGCGCTGGGCATCTGGGCAAAGTTTGGCAACATCGCATTTCAATTTCACAGCCTTCCTTCCTTCCTTCCTTCCTTCCTTCGTTTCTTTCTATGTATTTTTGTTGACACATTTTATTTTTATGTTTATGTATTTTTGTTTATTTGTTGATGCACGTTTAATCATTGTTATTTATTTTTTGATGCGTCTTCTGATTTCAAATATCACAAATCATGGCGTTCCGTCCTCTTCCTGGAGTGACTGCTTCAAAGACATGGTCTCAGTTACCCAGCGCTGGACCGAAGTTGTAGATTCTTGGTAGGACTGGGACTCCTCAGTCTGAAAGTCGTCCACAGTCCACAGTGCCAATCTTGCTAGCTTTCTACGCGTGAGCTCCAGCCAATTCCCATTGAACTGGCGAAGTTGCGTCAGCAAAACCCAAAGTACAGTTCTGCTGGTTGCTACCAAACCTTACAATCCACGCGCTCCTTGGAAAGGGCATCTCGCAACTCTGACAGCTCTGTTGCCAGTCCAACAGCCGAAATGCGGGTTTGCTGATGCTCCGCGGCCATCCTCATTGCTCATCTGTTGAGATGTTAAAGGCAAGTGCAAATTTGGCTGAGAACTGTAACTGAGACGCTCCAAAATTTGGAATGCTAAATCATTGACATGACACATCCAGGGCTGTGTAGTCTACATCCAGTGCAGCCGAGTGTCTCAGCACAGAGTCGTTCCGAAGCAGCTTCCACTGTTGAGAAGCGTTCCCTCCACTGCTCCGCTTCGATGAGGGCTTCGGACCTTGCTGAACTCAAGATTTGTTAAATCCAGTCGAGCGTTCGAGTTGCACCAGTGGCTATCACTGCCACCTGTGGTGAGAGAAAGAGAAAGAACTACAGCTCCTTGCTGCGCAAGAACCGTACCGTGGCAATTTCTTCTTTCATCGCGGCAATCAAAGAAGCCTTCGACACACTGACCGATTCAGTGAGATGAGAAAGCAAGTAGCGCATTGGTTGGACGACCTAAAGCACCTCAACCGCGCCTCCCTCTCACGAAGTGCACCATCTGTGGTATTCAGGACCACTTGCAACTCTTTCTCGACCTGCCGCTGTTGCTGCGCAACTTGTCTCAAGCCACCATACCCGTCTCAAAAAAGAACTCAGCTCCCGAAACTGCAACATCGGCTTGGCAAGGCTTCGTGAAAACCTTCAAACCCATGGAAACATAAGAGTTGAAAAAAAGAGCCGTTCTAAAATCATTATCCTAGGTTGAAACCGCGGCAATTCCAAGCGGTGGCTATCATGTACACAACATGCGCTCATGTATCTGGTTGTATGTTGTGCATGCCCTTTTAACTGCTGCATTCTTACTTACAGAGTCCAACTGTTTCAAATGTGAAGCTGAAAGTAGCCGTCCTCTTGCACCCAGAAACAAGCTGTCAAGATAAGGTTGATAGAAATCCTATCTTTTTTTGTGTATACAAAGCCCCCGCCCCAACCCCAGCAGCTGCCCTTCTTGCTTTTTCAACTTTTTTCACTCACGCGTCTGTGTGTGTTTCCAATAGTGGGAGTAGTAGGCCCTGCTCAGCACTTGGGCAAGTGGTCAAAGTTGCAAAGCGGTCTAGCGCGGATCTAGCGCGGGTCTAGCACGGACCTAGCGCGCCTGCCTGCCAGTGCATGAGGCCACCAAACGTCTGTGATCAAGAACTCACTTTGTCTTGTCTCAAACAGTCGCTGCCTTTCAAAAAGTTGCTGCTCTTGGGTCTGTGCAGGTGTGTGTGTGTGTGTGTGTGTTGTATGACGTATGACCAATCAACAAGTTTAGTGACCAATACATGTATGTGTTGTTTGTTAATCTTATCTAAGTTACCTACGTACTTGATCCTAGCGCCAAACCTAGCGCGAACCTAGCGCAACCCTGCGTTTTGCTAGCGCGACGAGGTAACATATCCACTTTAAACACCAGAATGCCAAGCGGTGGCCAAGCGATTTCTGAACCTCTGGGAACCTTCCTTACTTAATACATATTACCGGGTTTTTTTCGATTCATATGGAAACTGTCCATTGGAGAATGCCCGTTGGAGAATCCAACCACAAGGAGATGACAAGAAAGGGGTCCACTGAACATGCAGCTGCAGCGGCTTAAAAATGTCACAATCCACAGGAGGTGGTGCACTGTGGCTCAATTATACGGTATACTATAACACCCCTCCACCAACTAACAGTGGTCCATGGGTTTGTCCCATCTACTGTGACAACTGCAATCACTGTAATCCTGACATGTCCGGACCTGGTTGCGAAGTTCCTCCAATGCAGTCTTGCTCACAGCAGTGTTCCCTTGGTGCATACAGCAGCACTTCAGTGCCGGATCATACCGGCTTACTCGTTATTGGGGAGTGTGCAGCTTGCTGCTTGCTGTGGCCATCCTCTAGGCACACTTCTTCCGCCACGGTGCCGACTGATACTTGGAAAGCTGCCAGGTTTTCTGTGAGGCTTCTCTGGTCCTTTCAGAAAAAACTCGTGGCTTCCACCCTTGATTCAAGGCCGCTGGTCAGCTGCTTCCCCTACAACAGTCATGTCAGGCACTTCCCCTCCACTGGTCAGCAGCTAACTGCTTGGGTTTCAGACTATGCATCAACTATCCGCAACCTGTCTCGTCCGTCCCTTCCGCGACCATTATCATGGGCCACTAAGCCGGATCCTCCACCCCTATCCACCCCTCCTCAGCCACAGTGATGATCTGCGCCCCAAGCTGCTGTGAGACACCTTCCACACCTCAGGAGCTTATTTTTGCACAACGTGGGCTAAGCATGGCTAAGCAATAAACCAAATTGAATGTCTCTTCGGGTGGCACAGCTGCATGTTGAAAAGCGATCGTTCTCAATGGTGTGCGCAAGTCCTATAGAGTATCTGAGTATTTCTTGCTTTCCGCGGAAAGGGCGAGTGTAGCTTGGCGATTGCTACTATGATTGTTCTAGAAGGCCACTGCACCTGCCGACTTGCGGCGGCTCTGAGGATGCAAATGATTCAGAAGGTCAGGGAGCACCATCATGCGAGCGAACGGCAGCTCCCTAAGCGCTGCAGCTCCACTTCGCTGCTTTTGCTTCGCAGGTTCACCTGCCAACTGTACATGTGAACGTCAAATACATCACAAGCACAGAAAACTGTTCTCTCTCTCTCTCTCTGGCGGGCATGACTCGTCCCGGAGTCGTTTCACAGAGACGCCCAACGGCAACCTCCCCTAAAGCCGAACCAATATGGGAGACTAAGATCGAAAATGCAAACATCTGCCGGGGCAGGGACAAAACGAACGAAAAGGACTGTGCAAGCATCTGCCGTTTTCTCGTCTGTACACAAGTGTTTTGCGAAGAAACTAATTAAAATTCATCAAACATCCAGCCGTACTCGCGTAGTTTGACCTCCCAAAACTTACCACTTTGGTATGTCATAATATGTCACAACAGTAGGCCATAGTAAGCCCTACTTCACGCTGCACGACAATACCAGACTCCAACTAGTAGATTCCTGAACCTCATCTCCAGCTACACAATAAAACAACCTCCTGTTCTACTCCAATCGATTAGTGACTGATTAGTGCGCTGCAACAGTAAACCTCATTTCTTGCTGCACAAATATAAGCACATCTTTCATCCATTCAACTCCATCTGATTGGCTGCAAACATAGTGTCAACTTCCTGCTGTACAATAATTGACTTCCCTGTCCACCAAGTCCTCGAATAATAATTAATTGATTTGTGTTGATTTCCTTTCGCACATTCACATCACTTGCATTTTGGTGTCCTTTGCGGAACCCGGGTCCAAGGTTGATTGTTGCAAGTAGAAGTCCATATTTACGGTGCCAAAAGAATCGAGATGTGCACTCAAGAAAACTTTATGGCACGTGTTTCAAGAAAACCTCTCAGGTGGTGCAAAGCAGCTGTTACAGTAATGTTGGATAGGGGTTGGAAGCCTCTACTCGGTAGAACCTCTCATTCCCCCTCTACTCGGGATCAAAGTTCTTCAAAAAAATGTCAAAGCAGCTGCAGTCCTTGCTTGAAGAGGCTACGCACCTCCTCCCGCAACAAACCCATTTTCTCTTCCATTTGCTCGTGGACCTGCAAAAACACGCTCACTTCTTCGCCCGCAAAAAAACATTTCACGGATTTCACGGCCCACCTCAACGCGAAGTGATGACAGTGTAGATGCCACATGTTCCTCCGCCAGGAACAACTTGGCACAACTCAAATGATCTTCCAATGTGATTCTGGCCTCGCCATGGACACGCTGGTGATGCTCATTCAGCAGGTCTTCCCCTCGCAAATGGACAACAAAATTTACAGAAACTCTCTTAATTTCAATTTCAATCCGTCTTTTTCAGTGCATCCAGCAAATCTCTGTGGCAACATGCCGGGTATGATGGTGCAAACCATGGTGTGCGCCGAACATGGCATCTTGCGAATCTAGAGGCCATCGCTAGTAGGTTGGAGGCGAAGTCACACCTGAGATTCTCACGGAGTTCCTCCACGGAACTGTGAAGTCTCTGCAATGCCTTGAGAAGGCCGTCATTGGGTCAACATGTCATTGACATAAAATACATCAACATCATCAACCATTAAAGGATATCGGAGCTAACCCCCCAAGAAACAAGATGGAGCCCACGAACCCGAATGCAAAGACGTTCAAAAAACTACATATGTCCAAATGACACTCTTGTAGGACACTCCTGTGGGACACTCATTTGGGACCCTCTTGTGGAACACTCTTGTGGGACACTCTTGCAGGACACTCTTGTGGGACACTCATTTGGGACACTCTTGTGGGACACTCTTGTGGGACACTCTTGCGGGACACTCTTGTGGGACACTCTTGTGGGACACTCTTGTGGGACACT